>PITA01031492.1:0-15141 GCA_004023965.1 Spilogale gracilis
GCCCGCATGCTCCTGCCAGGTCCGCCGCAGCGCTGGCCGGAGCGGGAGGGCGGGCAGCGCGCAGCGGGAGAGCCTCCCCCCCATCCCCCACCCCCGGTCCTGGAACCCCGCTCCCCGCCCTTACGTAACTGACTTTGAGTTTTCGGACTGAGGGGCCTGTGAGCCGGGGTGCCAGCTGTGCTAGCCAGGATGGCCCTCATGTCGCCGCCCCAGCCCGGCAGGCGCCCTTCCGAGCTTGGTCTCTCGTGTGTGTGTGGGGGGTGGGGTGGGGTGGGAGGCCTGGGACGACGACTTTCCTCGGTCTCTGCTCTCCGCAGTCTCTCTATCCGTCTCAGATTCCTGCTTGCTCTCATCCCCCGATTCCCCGTGTCCCTCATCTCTCCTCTCTGCGGTCCTGGGTCCTGTCCCTATCCTCAGTCTTTCCCAGGGAGTTTTCTCCTAACCTTCACTTTCCGGCCGGCCGACCGACCCCATCTCTTTTTGGTAGAACAAGAGTTCTCCCCTCTAACGAATTGGAAGCGGGGACTTGTCCGTACAGACCCCAGCCCAGGCTTCCCCCAGAAGAGGGGAGGGTAGGGCCATTTCTGTAGGGTTGGTGGGGGTGTTATTTCAAGGCCCACAGCTTCTCTGGGGTGGGGATGGCTGAATGTGACCCCTTAAGTTCACGGACTGGGGTTGAAGGCAGCCCCCTCTCTGCTTCTGGAGCCCTTTTCTCCAGAAGGAGGCTTGGGGAATGCCTGGCCAGGCCTGGTGCTTCGGGCAGCTGGGAGTCCCTGTGAGAGCTGTCTGGTGTAAGGTCTGGGTCAGATCCTCAGCTACTGAAGGGGAGAGGGAAGGGCCAGAGCACTGGCACAGAGCCCCTGAGGTTTCAGCAGGCTCCCTACCTTCACCCCAGTTACAGGCCTGGGCCTGAGGTTGGGGATGGGGAGGGGATCAACAGGAGGAGGTCAAAGGACTTTTGCATGAGGGTAGAGGGAGGGTGGAGATAGAGGTGACAGACTGTCAGCTCTGAGGAGCATGTACTGGGCTCACCCTGGGCCTTTGAGGCCCCTCTGAGTGCCAGTGAGACAGACACGTCAGAAGCTTGCTGCCGGTGGGTGCCTGTAACCAAGCTGCTGCGAGGTGGGAATGATTAATTCTGACTGGCACTGTGGAAGGAGAAGGTGGATGGTTTGGGAAGAAGGGGATCCAGAAGCTTTAGGGAGCAGAGAGAGGGGAGAAAAGGGAACTTTGGGATGCCCTGGAGCTTTGCATGCAGCAGAACTGAGTTTAAATCTTGGCCCTGCCTCTTTGCTGTGTGACCTTGCATGAGTCACTTCCCCTCTCTGAGTCCTGGGCTCTTCCTTAGTCAATAATCCAGACTTAACAGGCATTAGCAGAATCAGATGAGGTAATAAGTGTGCAGTGGCCAGAATGATAGCTGGCCTGGGAGTAGACCAGTGGAGGTGTTTTAAGAAGGGAACAAGGAGAGAGGAGGCCCTGAGGTTTCCTCTGTGTATTAGGTAGGAGTCAGGTACTGCCAGGTCCCAGCAATGCGTGAGGGAGCTGGAGCACCTACATGAGGGGGTGATACTCAGTGAGGTGAGGAGGTGCCACGCCCGTCTGTCTCTGGATCAGCCCATCCCTGCGAAGCCTAGACTAGGCTGGCCTCCCTCCTGTAGGTCGCAGGTGCCAATAGAAGCTCCCAGGGCTCCCAGGCCGCCTCACCCACTAGACCGGTGGGGGTGGGGCTGTTGGTAGGGAAGGGCCAGCACCCACTCTGCGGAGTGGACCCTGGCCAGGAGCCTGACTGGCTGTGCTGGGCAGGAATATCCCAGCCTGGCTGGAAAGATGCTGATGCTGTATAGGCCTCTGGAGGCCCACAGCTCTGCTGGCTGGGGTTGTGCCCAGCTGATGGGACCCAGACTGCCGGCTGAGACAGAGGCCAGGGCGGCAGAGAGGAAGGGAGATGTAGGGAGACACCTTTGGAGGGGGAGCCTGAACAGAGCTTCTCTGGGGAGCCTAAGAGGAACTGCATGGGCTTGTCCCTAAGCCCTTCCTGAGTACCACATACAGGTCTGCTAGCCGCAGAGCTCAATGAGATACCCACAAAGAGCTCCCCGTACAGGTCATGGTGGCCTGATATTTGTTGGGGGCTTGCAGAATGGATCTTTATGATAGTTCCCTGCTGGGGGTAGGGCATGCAGGTTTTTCTTGGGGCCTGGGATTCCGATGTTTATTTAGTAAAGGGGGCAGAATTCTACTCCCCTGTGGTTTGTGGTCCCATTGCTTTTCTCCCTGGGCCTCAGTTTCTCTTTCTGTGAAATGGGAAGGCGAGACGAGCCTAGAACCTCGAAGGGTCTTTCAGCACCCATTATTAGAGCTTCCAGGACTGGGTTTATCCCATATGAAGGGAAGGGGGAAGAATGGGGCAAGGGCAAGGTGGAGTGTGATGGGCCCTCATGTCCTGTTCTTGGTCTGTGTTCTCTAACCATAATTAGAGACACATTTACTATGCGCTGTGCTCTGTGCTAAGCCTTTAATATGCAGCATTAACTAATATCCTTATAATCCCATGAGGGAATAGGTATTATTCCTGTTTTTCAGGAATTTAGGGAGGTGAATCTACTTGATCAGAGTGACACAGCTGGGAAGTGGCTGGGCGGGGATTTGAACCAAGCTCTGTCTGACCCCAAAGTCCAGACTCAACTGAAAGGGGAAGCCGCCACCTGGCAGGTCCCAGGGTTCCCATGATGCCTAGCCTTTACCTCTGGAACCTGCTTGACCCTTACTGGGTGAGCTCGAAGCTCTGGGATATTTATTCTGGAGACCTGGGGGACAGACTGTGCAGGTGCCCACAGATCCAGTGTGTCGGGGGCGAAGAGTGGAGGGGGCAACCTGTAGTAGTTCAGGGCCCTACCTGGGGTTTCCTTCAGAGGGCCAGTCCCACCTGACATCTGCTCAGGTAAAAGAGCTGGGCACTGAAAGGTGACCCTGGATGTATGGTTCACCTTCGGACCTCAGTTTCTCCATCTATAAAACACGGGTTTTAGTAGCTGGGTGCAGACATTCCTTGGCCCATGGATTTGTGGCTGAAATCGGTAATGGGGTAAAAGGTTAGAAGGAGGGGCAGGGGAGCAGGGGCTGAGCCTGTGGAAGAAGAGTTTGGGTCAGTAACAGCTCGGATCCTGGGCTGACCATTTGATAAGTATTTCAGATGAAAGGACTGACGCTGGAAGGGTTCGGAGTCTTGTCCAGGGCTGTGTGGCTAGTAGTACAGACACTGGGAGGCAAAAAACAAGGGAAGGCCCGGAGAACAAAATCCAGGCAGATGACTGTTGGAATCCTGGCTGCTCCACTTAACTAGGCTTGGAGATATGAAGGGACACACCCAAGTGCACACAGAGAGGAGTCCCTTCACCTCAGTGTCCTCATCTGTAAAATGGGAGTAGTAAAAATTTTGCCTTTGTCCACTTCCTGGGTCATTGTGGAGGTCAAAGGAGATGAGATATTTGTAGCATCGGGTGAGAATGCTGGTTATTCAGTTCAGAGTTGCTATGGGTGCGTGTATGTGGGGAGAGGGCACTTCTGACAGCCCCTCTGCTGAGAGGCTGTACCCCAGGGACATGCTGGAGAAGGCTCTAAGAATACCATCACCATTTACCGAGGGCTTACCACGTGCCACGCATCAGGCCCAGAGCTTCACCTCTATTGTCCCTTTTAATCCCTAACTTGGCAGGTAGGTGGTGGTCTGATGCACACTAGGGCCCTCCCAAACCCAGGCCTACAGCTCCCTGTAATGATAGTAGTTACCAGTTATGAACACTTTACTGTGTGCATTGTGCAAAATGTTTTCTACATATTAACTCATTTAATCCAACAACCCTGGAGGTGGGCACTAATGCTATCCCCATTTTACAGATGACCAATTGAGGCACAGAGAAGTTAGGAAGACAGGCCCCATGTCACAAAGCTAGCAAGCAAGAGCCAGCGTTGGAACCCAGGTTCATCACTTTCCTCATTGAAGCACTCATCACAGTTGTAACTCATGCAGGAGTCACACGCCTGCCCCCTCCCTGCACTGTGTGCTTGGTTGGGCAGGGGACACATCTGTCTTCTTCAGACTGTGTCCCCAATCCCGGCACACAGTAGGCGCTCACTGAATCTTTGTCTACGGGGTCCTGTGGCCTCCTGCAGGCTGGGTCTGGGAGGAGCTCTGGGTTTGCTATCAGGTGATCGGAATGTCAGCTAAGGGGGTGTCTCCCCTAGCCAAGCCCCAGAGGCAGAGGCTGGGCTTGATGGGGCCCCCAAGAGTGCCCTTGTTGGTTGTGCTCGTGTCTCACTGCTCTTCTTTGCTTCCATGTGCCCCTGCGGTGATGGCTCTCCCGGCTTCTCCCCGATGGGCTGGATGACCCCACCGGCTGCTGCTGGGTGAGTACTGGTTTGCCCAGATGACTGCCTCTCGGCCTTGATTCTGATGGCTGTCCTGCAATGCTGAGACCACTGGGAGGTGTCCAGAGAGCCCAGAGGCGTGTGTGTGGGGGGGTAGAACTGAGGGAGGGCAGTCTGACATGTGGATCCTACCACAACCAGCTGACTTCTCTCCGGATCCTTAGCACACTGGGTGGTGATTTTTGAGACATGTGATCCAATGCAAAGGTCTTTGGGGCTAGACTGGTCAGGAATCCATATTCTGCCCCTTGTAGCTGGGTGGCTCTTCGCAGGTCCAGTTCACCTCTATAAAATGGGAATCTCAGCACCTACCTGCCACGGTATGTTTGTTCTTGTCTTCATGTAAGCCCCACGAGGGCAGGGGTTTTGGTGTATCTGTCACTGTTATATCTCCCGTACCGACGGGCATGTAATAGTAATTCAGAGAATATTTCTGAATGAATGAGTTTATTCTCTCCCTGTCACTATACCCTGTCAATGTGCTTTGTGTCTGATTAAACAGATCATTGATATAAAGTGACTGCCATCAGAGAGGCTCAGGAGCTCACAAGATGGGGAGTTCCTCAGGGTGAGGGCTCTGTTAAGTGAGCTCTGGGTTCTCTGAGCTGAGGGTGGGGGCAGGTACCACAACCATCAGCCGGCAGAGAGAGGGCTGCAGCAGCTAGACTCACGGCTTCCGCTTAGAACTGGGGAGGGAGCCTGTAGATTTCCCCAGGAGAGAGGGGCAGCCCTGGAGTTCTGGGGTGGGAGGGGTGAGGAGGGACTCTGCCTCCCAGTACTGCCACTTTCCTCACTGTGTGACCTTGGAAAAGTCGTTGACTTCTTCGTCTTGGAGATGTTGTCGGCAACACAACATGCGTATCATAACATCTCCCCCACGTGGGTGTGGGAAGGAGCCGGTAAGAAGTGCCCAGTACAGGGCCCTGCTTGATGATTGTTGGTTTCCTCCCAGTCCTGAGCTCATTCTGCAAGGGGGCCAAGTTAAGTGTCCCTCTTTTTGGCTCCTTTTTCCTATTTTAACTTCCTACCCAGCTGGGACGAGAATCTAGGGGTCAGGAGCTCCAGACTCTCCAGCAGCCTGGCCAGGGCCCTGAGCTAAGGGCTGGGATCTACCCAGTGTGGACGCAACTCAGTGAAGGTCCCAGTCTTTTGCTGCCAGACTTGATTCAGTAACCTTCCCTTGAAGAATTATTTAATGAGCAAATGGGTGGATCAGGCGTTATTATCATTATTATTTTGGGTCTGGCTGAGAAGGCTCCAAGGGAGGGCGCTGGAGAATCACATCCCTTCTTGGCCTCAGGATCCTGGGAGTCTCTAGTATGTGTTATTGTCATCGGGTGTTTTCTTTCTTTCTTTCTTTCTTTCTTTCTTTCTTTCTTTCTTTCTTTCTTTCTTAAAATATTTTATTTATTTATTTGACAGAGAGAGATCACAAGTAGGCAGAGAGGCAGGCACAGAGAGAGGAGGAAGCAGGCCCCCTGCTGAGTAGAGAATCCGATGGGGACCTCAATCCCAGGACCCTCAGATCATGACCTGAGCCGAAGAAGAGGCTTTAACCCCCTGAGCCACCCAGGCGCCCCTGTCATCAGATGTTTCTTATGTGCTGGCTGGGTTGTTAGATGCTATTTCCGTTGCATTATCTCATCTAGTCCTCCTGGCAATGCAGGCATTATGGTCCCTGCTTTATGGGTGTGGAACTGGTACTGAGTACATCAAGTGAGTTACCCAGAGTCACGTAGTTATTTAGGGGTAGACCTGGGGCTCGGACCCAAGTCTGCTCACCTCAAGGCCTTAATTCTTGGTATAAAACTCTCTTATCTCCCCCAAGGGGGCAGAGACTGTGCCTGAGTCTGCTCTGTCTCCAGTGCTCAGCAAAGGGCCGGTGAGGGCTACAGGACGGTTTCCTGAACACACACACACCCCGTACCCCCACTCAGGCTGGTGCTCTAAGAGTCTCCAAGAGAGAGGACAACAGGAAGCAGGAGAAGGCCTTATTGAGTACTGGGTGAGAGTCAGACCTGGCTTTGAATTCTCTGTCTATTGCTTACTAGTTATGTGACCTTGGGCAAGACATTTAACCTCTTGGAGTCTTAGCTTCCTTATCTGTAAAATGGGGATAATAAAAGAACCTATGTACCTCCCAGAGTTCTTACGAGGATTAAATAATTCAGTGAGGTACATGGTGAGTACCCAATGATAGTAATTATTGTTATAGTTTTGAGTGTTCTTTTAGAATTACAAAGATGGCCCTCTTGGGACAGTGGAGGCTGGGTGTAGGAGGGGCCTGCTGGGGACAGGCAGGTAGCAAGCTAGTCTGACAGGTTCTGAAAGATACCAGTAGGGTGAAGGGACAGAGGAAGCCTCTTGGAAGTAAGAATGTAGCTCCCTTTCCTAGCCATCTGCTTTCCCTCATACCCCCTCTGTGCCAGGCCCTGTGCTGGGTGTGGGGCCTCTGCCTCCCCACCCTGCCCATCTCCGAGTCTGGCTGGGGGAAGGACACAGAACTCCCACTTCCACCTTGGAATGATGCACTGAAGTGTGAACTGTGACTGTCTCCTCAGGCAAAGAGCAGGAGGAGGGGCATTCCTAGTGAAGGGACTGTTTTGCCAAGGTACAGAGTCATGCCCTGCATTTGGGATGCAGCTAGAAAGACAGGCTCAGAGAGCTAGGGGGACTTGTTCCAGAGGCCATGGGGAGCCATCAGGCGAATGACGTGGTCAGACTTATATTTTGGGAGGATCGCTTGATGTGGAGGATGAATGGAAGGGAGAGGCACGTGAGCGATGCTGAGAGGCAGCCTGGGACTAAGCCTTGAGATGGGGAGCAGTGAGTGGATGTGAGGGCTGTTTAGGACCCAAGGCAGCAGCATGTGATTGTGGACTGCAGAGGGCAGGCAGGAGAGGCAAACTTAGGGTCTGTGCAGTGACCAGGCCTGCTGGGGTCTCTGGCTGAGACACATGTCCATGAGGAGAAGCCAGAGCTGGATTAGGGGGTAAAGCCATTTGTCTGTTTTTGTCCCCTTCTTCTTCTTCTTCTTTTTTTTTTTAAGGTTTTTATTTTTTATTTATTTGACAGAGAGAGAGAACAAGTAGGCAGAGAGGCAAGAGGAAGCAGGCTCCCTGCTGAGCAGAGCCCGATGCAGGCCTCAATCCCAGGACCCTGAGATCATGACCTGAGCCGAAGGCACCCTGAGCTACCCAGGCACCCTATTTTTGTCACCTTCTGCCTAGTTCCCCCAGGCAGCAGTAATGTCTGAGTTGGACACCTGGGCCCCCAGGCCGCCAGGGCCCATGGCCCCCATTCCTGTCTTGGGGGTCACTTCTGGTGATGCTGGCTGGTGCAGCAGGGATGAGAGAGCTCTTTGGGCCTGGGGGCCAGGCAGGGGCCGTGTGGTGCAGAGAAGACCTGGCTTCTAGCTCTACCACTATCACTGAATGCGTGACTTCTAGAAGTCCCTCCCTCTCTCTTGCCCTCCTTTCCACGCCTGAGAGAGACAAGAAAACCTGTTTTGCCTGCCTCGTAGATTCAGTGATAAAATGCAATGTCTAGAGACAACAAATATTTATTGAGCACTGACTTTGTGCCGGGTTCTGAGGGGGCTCCCCACCGCTCAGGAAGCACGAAGCCCTTCTGCGGGAGCCCAGCTGGGTGGGTGGTTAACTCTTTGCATCTGGTATTTGAGCTGGGATTTGAAGGATGAATAAGAGCTCTCTAGGCAGGCAGTGGAGGGAACAAATTCATAAGCGTGGGGAATAGCATTGTGAAGGCTTAAGTCCACATAATGTGCTCAGGGCACATCCATATGTAACGTAGTTTGGTACGCCTGGAACAGAGAGGGCAAGGTGATGCCGTGATGGGCGAGGAGCCTGGGCAGGGGAGCAGGGCCCAGATCATGTAGGGCTTGGGCGTGGAGGTGATCACCCTCATAACTGCCTGCTCTCCTGGGACTGCTAGGGCCCTTTCCACCCTGCTCCCCCCATCTCCCCAACTCTAGTCAGTCCCAGAGGCTGCCTCTCTGAGGAGTCAATAACCTGGGCTCCCTGCCGGCTCTGCCGCTTCTGAGCTGTGTGGCTGGCCCTCATCACTGGCCCTCTCTGCACCACCTTTTCACCTCCGTAAAATGGGGACAGCAGGTCCTCCACACGGGGAAGAGTGGTGGCTTCAGTGAGATAATCCTCACCAGCGGCCTTGCATGGTGACTCCACGTAATGGACAGCCATAAAAAGGGGCTCCAGTTCAGTCCTCAGTATTCAGACTCCTCAGTCTCTTTGGTCCCATCCTCTTGCTTCCCCCGCCTCCTGGCAGCTGGCTCGGCTCTGGCCAACAAAGGGAGGAAAGGATTAAGAAACAAGCCCAAATCTCCAGAGGGGTCCTGGCTCACTGCCCAGCTCGCCCCCATCTACCCCTTGCCCCCCTTGGCCTCAGGCCCAAGGACTCTCAGTCTTGAGGCCTCGGCTCCCCCCAACTCCCCACTCCAGGGGCCCCCTTCCTGGCTGGAGGCCAAAGCCAGCAGCAGCCTTGAAACAGGGACAAATATTTTGAAAATCTGTGGCTTTATTTTTTTTCCCCTGGAAGCTGATAGCCAGGCCTTCCCCCAGCCCCCCGGTGACAGGGAGAAGGGTAAGTATGATGTCCCGTATCTGTGGGAGGCCCCATGGGCAGAGCCGGATCTCTGAGCCTCCTGGAGTTTACAGTAGGGACTGCTGACCCTTGTACCCTGTAGTGTAGATGCAGGAGCCTCAAATCAGAGTGGATGGCTGACAGTGCAGGGTCACACAGGTCTCTAGACCCTTTTTGTGCTACCCTGTGAATCGGTGTGATGTGTGGACCTTTGACTGTCACTTCACTTTTCTGAGCCTCAGTTTCCTCTGTTGTAAAACGGGGCTGATTTTACTGTGAGGGCTGGTAATGATGTAGACAGAGCACCTAGTCCAGTGCTGAGCACTAGGAGGCTTAATGGTTGATCCGTGGCGTTAATGCTATTATAAATGCTACCTCTAAGAACCTTCTTCCTGGCTCTTCCCAGTCTAGGGACTTGATACAGTTTCTTGTTGAACAAACGGCACCCAGTGAACTGGTTTCATCTTTTACCCTCCTCCCCTGCTCCCTGCTCTGGTTGGCTGGAATACCCTAGCCTCACCCTCGGCCTGGTTTTGGCCCCTGCCCCCAGCCCATCATGCCCTCCTGGCACCTAGCCTGCACAGTCTCTCTTCCAGGAGCCACATGAGGACAGAGTTTCCCATCTGCCCGCCTCTGGTTCATGCCACTGCGAGCATTTCAGAAGGAAGAGTCAGAAGCGGCTTGCATTACAGAGGCGTAGGCTGAGGGGGTCCGGGAGGAGGCTGAGCTATCCTCTGGGAGCTGGGGCGACACACGAAGACTTCTGTGGAGGTGGGGAAACAGGCAGGCATAGGAAAGAAAATCTGGTCCGTAGCCCCCATAGGGGTCAAGTAGCAGGGATGACAAACTGGGGGCTGGAGGGCCACACATCTCCCCCCGCTCTTTGCCAGCCCTCGCCGAGCCTCTGTTTTCTGGTTTATAAAAGGAAGGCAATGGATTGATGTCAGAGGTTTCTACTAGTATTACAGGATTAAAGAAGGGATTTGGGAGCTGACAGACCTCAGTTTAAATCCCAGCTTCACCATTTACCAACTGTGGGGCTTCTAGGGAGTTCTACCTCCATGAGCTTTAGTTTTCTCACTAATAAAATGGGAAAAATATTAGCATCTTCTCTTATGATTACCTGAGGGGGGCTCAATTAGGTAATTCGGGTAAAATACTCAGTCCACAGCTGGCACATTGGAATTGTTGTTATTCTATGATTAGTAGAGACAAGTGGGTGGCCTGCAAATAGTTCATTGAGAGGGCTGGGCTTGAGAAAGTCATTCATTCATTCACTCAACAGATACTTAGGATTTGCATAGGGAGGACACACAGAAGAAAAGCAGGGAGGCACCAGCAGGCTGGGGTCGGACAGACCTGCCCATTCTAGCTGTGTGAAGTGGATCAGCTACTTCTCTTCTTTGGGTCTCACTCCCTCGTCTGGGAAATGGTGAGATGGTGAGCATAATGTTTACCTCCTGAGTTGTTCTAAGGCTTAAGAGAGTTCAGGTATACAGTGGGTGATCAGTCTGTGTATGATTCCTTTCCTCTTCCAGCTCTGTTAATGCCTGGCTCTATGATCTCAGGCAAATCCTTGAATATAGCAGGAACACTTCTACCCCAGGGCCCTTGCACTTGCCGTTCACGTGGCTTGGAACTCTCTACCCCTAAACACTTTCATAACTGCTCATGTCCTTAACTTTTTTTTGTTTAAATGTCACCTTCTCGTACGGCCCCTCCTGTCTTACTTAAAAGGGTAACCCCCTTCCCTGCCATAACACGAACATTCCCCATCTTCCCTCCAGGCCAGTATTTTAGTGAATTTGTTTATTGTTTGTCCCCCTCCCATTGGAATGGTAAGCTCAATGGTGACAGTGATTTTTGTCTGTCTTGTTCAGTGTTATATCCCCTGTATCTAGAAAAGTGTTTAGCTCATAGTAGGTGCTAAATAAATATTTGTGGAGTGACTTAATGAAAAAAATGAAGCCTCTTCTCTCTGGGTCTGGCACTATGCCATGCAGATAAATAATTCTAAGTAATTGTATGAGTGACTGTCATCCTCTCCATTGGCCAGATAATACTTTGGCTGGGTCAACCCTAAAGCCCTTTTGCTTCTGACATTTTCTGCCAGGGCATCAGTTTCAGTTGGAGTGCCCAAATCTTTTGTTCCTGAGCCTGAGCTATGCAGAATTTCTAGTTGGGGCTGTTGGGCCCACATGGTTATTATGTCATTATTGGTAATTAGCATGTAGGCCCAGAGGATTGAACTTTTTGTTTTTCAGCAGAAATCACAGCAGAGAGCTGTGCCAACCGGGGAAGCCTAGGCCTCGTGCAGCTTCCTCTGTAACTACCCCCTTCCTAGCTAGGGGTGCGCGGCTTAGGCAGACCAAGACAGATGTGTTCAAAGCTCTGGGCACTGTGTAACCAGCCCAACTGCTGTCTTCCCCAGGTAGTAGACTGCCAAGTCTCTCCTCCACACCCTCAGCTCTCTCTGCCTGGCCTGGTATGGAAGGGGTTCCCCGATCCCCCACGGGAGCTAGGTTTCAGGTTTCCAAATATCCAGAGGACAGGGGCATTTTCTGATGCTCAGGATTCAGTATTATGGGTGAGGGGAGTCACCCTGGGTTTACGACTCAGGGGCCTGGGTTTCAGTCCCTGCTTAGCTCCTTGATTGTTGGGTCACCGTAGGCAACTCGCTACCTCTTGCTAGTCCTCAGCTTTCTCATCTGTCAGAGACAGAGACACGTACTTGGCCTCCCTGGAAAGAGAGGCGGGATAGTGTAATGGGCAAAGGACAGGGTTCTGGAGTCAGACAAGCTTGGCTTCCCAACTATACCCCTCCCTAGCTATGTGACACTGGGAAAACTGCCTCATCTCTCTGACTTCAGCTCGAAAGCTGTAAAATAGTACTCCCTCCATAGGGTTGTTGTGAAAATTAAATAAGAGAAGGCAGGTAAGGTACTGAGGCACCTAGAAAGTACACTATACATCTTTGCTGGTTTGAGTACAATGACCATTGTGGAAACGCAGACAATCTGTAAACCCTAAGAAGAGTGCCAGCAGAAAAGTCAGGCAGATGTGGATTTGAATCTGAACTTGAACATTAATTAGCTGGGTGATCCTGGGTAGTGTTTTGCTTCCTCATCTGTAAAATAGGAATTACAGTCATGCCTTTCTCAACGGACTTTTGTGAAGGTTCACTGAAGTGCTGTATATAAAAAGTCCTTGGTACACAGTGCTTGGAACCTGTTTTCCACATGTTATAGACGAGGAAGAGAGGGGAAGGGGCATGCGAAGGCTCACATAGCATCTCAGTGGTGGAACTCTGATTTGAGCCCAGTCTGCCTGCCTCAAAAGCCCACATTCCTTTTACCTCTTCTTGCTGTCACCCATTTATGGGATGATAGTGATGGTGACTGCTCTTATTGTTCAAGACTCATCTTGTTCATTCCAAGACCCCCAGTGCCTGTATGGAGGAGGTGCTCAGTCATGGCTGCTTCCCTCCGGCTCCTCCTTGGCCCTCTCCTCCGTGAGGGATGGGCCAAGCTTGACTTTACCAATTTTAGAAGGGGCTCAGCTAGCTGGTGGCACTGAGTCTCTCCCCGTGTTTCTTGGGAAACCCTCTAGATCTAGAGGATACCTGGTCCTAGGGAGAGAGAATTAATGGGTTAAACTTGAGTGAGCTGGAGGCTTTGCTGGATCAGAGTCATTAGGCTCACTCCAGCTGGTGAGAGAAGGGGTTAGGGAGGGTCATGGAAGGCCAGATCCTTGTGCCCCCTCCTTGAATGTCCTAGGGCTATAGTCAGAAACAGCCACAACAGCCTTTCCCTGGGGTCTTGGGACAGAAGTTGGGGTTGCTCATTCAGATCATATCCAAACTGCTTTTCTGAGAGTGATATGAAAGCAGCAGAGGACAGTGTTGGTTTAAGCTGAGTGATGTTGGGCAAATCACCTCACATTTCTGGGCTCTGGTTTGTCAACTGCAATTGAAGGTAATATTAGTTTGTAGTGTCTTTATGAGGCTTAACACAATAAATGCATATAAAATACTTAGTGTGTGCCCTGCACTTAGTAAAAACCTAATAAATGCAGTTATTATTCTTTTTTTTTTTTTAAAGATTTTATTTATTTGACAGAGAAACACAGCCAGAGAGGGAACACAAGCAGGGGGACTGAGAGAGGGAGAAGCAGGCTTCCCGCCAAGCAGGGAGCCCGATGTGGGACTCAATCGGGTCTGCAGGATCATGACCTGAGCCGAAGGCAGTCGCTTAACCAACTGAGCCACCCAGGCGCCCCAGTTGTTATTATTCTTATTAGTAAGTTATCTCTAAGGACCCTTCTAGCCCAGATATTTCTAGGTTTTCTGGCTATAGAATTTAGCTTGGCCTGCAGCTTTGGAAAGGATATGTAGGTGGGCTTGGGAGAAGGACAGAATCCTATATAGCGGTCAGAAGACTTGCGTTCAGGTTCGGGTTCTGCCACTCTGTGCTGTGTGACCTTGGACAAGTCCCTATAGGTTTCTGCACCCACTTCCCAATCTGTTTAAAAGTTAGCAGCTTGGGCTTGATGATCTCCAAGGACCGATGAATTTTAACATTTTGTTAATCTCGAGGTCTAGAGGAGTGTCTTAGCTACGGTCTACTGGGTCCTCTTACATTTTCAACTTCCTTCCCTTCTGCCCCTTGTTTCTTGGAGTGTCTTCACAGCAGAAAGACATCACTTGCCAATTCCAATGTATGTATTTCAGTTACATATTTTGGTCTTACTGTGCTTTAGGACCAAGCTCAATACAATTTTTGCAAGCAAAGTGCATTGTGTTGCAGAGGTCAAAGCATAATCTGTGTTTTCAAATACATAGACAAGGTATTATATAAAATCACTGCATATGCTGATTTATTTGACCTTCGTCTCAGAAATGACCAGAACAGGCAGACTTGTATGCAATAATTAAAAAAAAAAATGCTGCAGTCAATGCATCCTAAAAAAAAAAAAATCATAAGTATGCTTAGATAAAAAGATGTTTGTTGAGTAAACAAGATAAAGATGGGCAATAAACCTAAATGTTGGACATCTAGATTAACTAAATTATGGTATATCCACTCGAGGGCACTATTAAAATGGTGATGCAAATGTCACGATACTTTATTAGGTGGAAAAACTCAGTTCCAAGACAGTATTATTTAAGTTTGAAAAAAGCATTAGGTTGAACAGTGGCTGCGGCTTGACCATTTTTAACTTATAACACTCAGCAATTTCATATGATTTAATTTAACATACATAAAAAAGTATATGTATAAGAGAAGGTATTAGAGGGAAGGTCTGCCAACAAAATATTGATGGTGTTATAAATATTATAAAAATATTTCTGATTGATGATTTATGGTGATCTAAATCTTTTTCTTCTTTAACTATATTTTCTTTCTTTTTTTTAAAAAAGATTTTATTTATCTATTTTTTTTGAGAGCAAGAGAGAGAGGATGAGCAGAGTGAGGGGCAGGGTGAGAAGCAGGATGAAAAACAGGCTCTCCACTGAACGAGGAGCCTGATGCGGAGATCGATCTTGGGACTCCGGGATCATGACCTGAGCTGAAGGCAGACACTTAATGTACTGAGCCACCCAGGCGCCTCTCTCTCTTTTTCTTTTCTTTCTTTCCTTCCTTCCTACCTTCCTTCCTTTCTTTTCTTTCTTTCTTCTTTCTTTCTTTCCTTCCTTTCTTTCTTTTCTTTCTTTTTCAGATTTTATCTATTTATTTAACAGAGAGAAACACAGCTAGAGAGGGAACACAAGCAGGGGGAGTGAGAGAGGGAGAAGCAGGCTTCCTGTAGAGCAGGAAGCCAGATACCGGGTTCAGTCCCAGGACTCCAGGATCATGACCTGAGCCAAAGGCAGACTGTAACGACTGAGTCACCCAGGTGCCACCCCTACCTTTGTTTTTGATAAGGATTTTATTTTTATTTATTTTTATTTATTTTTAAAGATTTTATTTATTTGACAGAGAGAAACACAGCCAGAGAGGGAACAAAAGCAGGGGGAGTGAGAGAGGGAGAAGCAGGCTTCCTGCTAAGCAGAGAGCCCGATGTGGGGCTCGAACCCGGGTCTCCGGGATC
>PITA01031493.1:0-15139 GCA_004023965.1 Spilogale gracilis
GCAGTTAAATCTTTAACTGCTTTTGCACCCACCCTAGAGACAGAATTAGTATTGTTACTGCAGGGTACAGAGTGATTGCTTAAACTCACAGAAGTTGAGACCATTGAGGCACAGGGATCAAGAAATACAGATAAGAGATACAGAGATATGATTACCGGGAGGAGGATTAAATGGAACTATGTCTTGAATAAGCACATCAAGGACATATTGCCCTGACCCACAGGGTAAGTGGCTTTTTGGATTCTAGGCGGGGAAAGCCCCTCTGGGCTTTCATTCACATTCACAGGTACCTCCACCAGAATTTCTGGTGGCTTGGGCATGGAGGGAAGGGCAGATCATGCACCGTCCCCAACACCAAATAACACAGAGAATTTGATTACAAATCATCATGTATTAGTTACCTAAGGGCACTATGAGGGCCCAAGAAAAAGTCCAGGTACTGTAGGTCATTGGAAAGCATCTTCTGGGCCACTCCCTGTTTAAGTATCACCACATAAGCAATTGAAACATGCGCTATATAATCAAGGGATGAAATGTGTGGTATGAATTATAAAACTTTTAGGAATTTAGAAGAGATATTAAGAAATGAACTTTTTCAGTATAAAGGTAAAAAGTGAAGCATCTCTTAGCTTTCGGAAGTCTTAATACCACACAATGAAAATTTATTTTTCTCTAGGGTGTTACTAGAATTTCTTATTTTAAGAAAAACAAAATTTTCAGTAAGGATAAAATTCAAAAGGGGAGAATATCACTGTGATGACACAGTTAAAATAAGTAGGAAGTTATAAATTGAAGTACAGAAACTGCCAGTTTCCTTTATTAGAATTAAGGAAGAAAAAAAAAGGCAATATCTCTGTTGGTCTCCTGTGCTTGCACTGGATCAACTCTAGCAAGAGCACCATATGAAAAATGACCACCGCATACTTAATTACCTTCCTTAATTACTTGGAGATCTGCAGCAGCAAGAGTAGCTCACATGGGTCGTTTTTATTTCTACTCCACAATTAGGTGTTCTTCTTCTTTTTTTTTAAGACTTTATTTATTTGGGGGGGAGCACAAATGAGGAGGAGAGGGAAAAGCATGCTCCATTCAAGAACCCCGAGATCATGACCTGAACAGAAGGCAGCTGCTTAACCAATTGAGCCACCCAGGTGCCCTGCAGTCAGGTTTTCTTTAGAAAACAAGCAAGCATAACTGAAAACAAATGACTAGCAACAAAAGTTGTCACTTCTAAGGCCCAAAGCCTTGCATCCAGAAAGACTATTCTTTTAGAAAACTAGTTCCAGACTTTCATATTCACAAAAGTTCTGAGAGTCCCCTCAATTAATCACATGTGTGGTCTAGGAGAAAGTAGGATGACTATGCTCCTCTAACTATAATCAAGGAGATCAAGGATATAGTCACATACCATGTGACCTCAAGGCTGCAGCTAGTTGGCACCATGAAAAAGTTAATTACTATCACTGAAACAACGTGGCATTTCATTTTGCAACAATGAATCATTCTCTGTCTGCTCTAGTCCCCTGAGATTCATTTTCATAGTAAACTAATCTTTAGAGTGTCTGACTGTGATTAGTGTTTGTGACACATTTTACAGATTGGGTCCTCAGAGCTGTGCCTACCCTGTTGTTATGGAAAGTTTGGTAAAGATCTTGGTGATAATAATCTTGACATTAGGAAAACCTGCAAAAAAATTACATATGTATCTCCTTATAAAACAAAATTTGACCAAGATTTCAATCTAGAATAGCTTGTTTAACAGCCTATATAATTAAATTATAATAGATTAAACATATAGATGGGACATACAGGTTTGTGAATTTATATTTGTATATTTGTGAGTTAATTACATTTACAGTTTAGGGTAATATTTGAAAGGTCATAGTCTAAAAATTAGTTACTGACCTATTAGGTATAAATATTAAATGCTCTGGAAATTCCTAAAGTGTTCTTAACCTAAAAAATGCACATATTTTCTATAGATACTTTTTAGCAAAATGTATTACAGATAAAAGAAGATTTTGAGAAAGAATTTATAAGATTTAAGATACCATGAAGAAAGCCACAGGTGAACCAAGATAAGTGACATTTTAAATCCCTTTTCATCTCTTAAGAGCACCCATGGTTTGTGAGTTAGATAGGGTATGCATAGTCTTTATGTAACTTATTAGAAGGATATTTAGATTTGACTCTGCTAGTATGAAAAACAAGCTCTTGAAGATGCACTCATGTAGGTCTTCTTTTAGCCTTTAGCTCTTGTTCATCATGCCAGAAAGAAAACTTTCCCATCTCAGGGGGAAAAAAATGAGTCCTTCAAGTAGTAAGGAGAAAAACACTTGAGGGAGGTCCTTCTTACTTCTTCATTTCTCAGATACACACAGCTATGGTACCAGAGCATTTACTCTCCAGTGTATGGTTAGGAAATACAGTTTAATGTGTATGCAAAAGGCAGGGGAGGGATGCAGTGCTTCTTCTTCTTCTTCTTCTTCTTCTTCTTCTTCTTCTTCTTCTTCTTCTTCTAAGAGTTATTTACTTGTTTTAGAGAGAAGGTGGAGAGACGGGCAGAGGGAGAGGTAGAGAAAGTCTAGAGTGACTTCACACTGTGTGCACAACCTGTCAGGGGGCTGTCCCATGACCCTGAGAGCATGACCCTAAGATCATGACCTCAGTCAAAACCAAGAATTAAATGCTTAACTGACTACACCAACCAGGTGCCCCCGTTGTATCAACTTTATTTGCAAATGTGTGCTATTAGGAAGAAGCCTCTAGGTCAGAACTGTGATTTTCCATCAAGAATGAAAAGCTCCTTAAGAGCTTTGCTATGTATCTTTCTACACAGCTCTTAGGACAAGAGTAGCTCTCCACAATGAAGACGCAAACTTGGAGTCTGTAGATACACCACTTCAAGTCTCATGCCAGACATTAACATTTAAAATATAAAACACAGGAGTTTTAACACATGATCACTGAAAATGGTGTATGCCATTTGAAGATAGCTGCGGCTTTATGTAGCATGATCTAAGTTATATGCAAAATAAGTCAATCTCATGTTGCTGACACCAATCCTCTGCAAAGCCTGAAGATGTAAAAGTTGAGGAGTAAATTATAGCACTAATAAAGTTAACCTGGTAGAGTCCAAAATGGCATATGCAGCAGAGGAAAAAAGCAAACAGAAACAGTTCATGCTGTTATAATTGCTACCATTTCATTGGCAATTTAAATAAAATAATTCAAATTGCTGCAATTAACACACACATAGAATTCAAAGGATGGTGGGTGACCTCGCACAAAACACACTGTGGAAGCAGCCCTCCTCCAAAAAATTAACCTTCATAAATCATTTGCATCCAAAGGATGCCTGGCTTTGCGCTCTGCAAAAATTATCAGCACAGGAAAAGCAGGACCCCTAAATGAGAATGCCATCAACAGCAAGCACTGTCTCCTGGTTTATTTCATCTATATGAATACACAGAGATTGGATGTGTTACATTCACAAACTCCCTAGCTGAATGTGGGATTTTGCTCTTTCTGCATGAGCGCCCCCACACAGCTGAGAAGGAACCCTTAGCTGGATTGCTGAGAAGTGAGTCTGATTCACGTTGACAGAAATTCCACTTTTACTTGACTTTGGGGGCACAATACCATCATGTCTCTGGTTTAGGACTGGATAAAGGGTTCTCTTTTCTAACACATTAGAGCACAGTAACCACAAATTGTTACTTGAGATGTGGAGGATAGGAGTTCAATGTTTCTCCAGTCACCTGAAACCAAATTTAAGACATACTATCTGGGACACATTGGAAGCCTTTACTCTTGTTAGGTCACATTTATGCAAGCACAGAATAGACAGTCTGAAGAATGATGATTTATGATCAAAAAGAAAGAAAGAAACAAACAAACAGTTGGGTGAGTCTGGTAAGAGTGAGGGACGACCTCTATTATCCCTGGTTCTGAAGTCTACGTTTAGGAAAAAGGCAAGCCTTTTGCACAAATGCCCAATATACAGGGCTCAAAAGCACTTTTAAATCTAAAATGTGTAATTTTTTGCCCCCTTAAAAATAATCTCGACTCTGGAAGGTGGTATTTCAAGATCATAAAACTCTTCTGACATGCTTTCATATACAAAACCTTATAATATAAAGGCCAAAGAAGTACCATTTACCATTCACATTTTCCCTTAAAATTATCTTACTAGTTCTATGCTTATGCTTTGTATAATTTATATTGATGCATGTTTAGTCAAAATAATATTTAAACAGGGCTCTCATGCTAAATTTAATTTGTTTGAGGATTATTACACCATTGCCATGGGAGGGTCAAAGGATAGTTAATAAAACGAAGCAATTCAAATCAGTTTGAAGGAGAAAGAAAAATTGTATCAGCTGTGGAAACAATAACTGAACAGGGAGGAAACTTGGCTTCTGTGCAAGTTATTCACACAAGTGATACTCTCTTAAATGGTGACAGCAGTAAACAAAAGCATTACTTAAATTAGTATCCCCTCTCCAAAGAGAATGGGAACCAGCCTATCAAGGAAAATTCTATGAATGACCATGACTGGATCCAGAAGTCTCTGGCAGAACAAAACGGGAGGAGATACAAAATAAAACCAGAGGAGCTGGCAGATGCATGCACCTTGCTTGCAAAAGGTTCAAGTCCAATTAGTTAGGGAGGAAAAATAAAAGGTGTTGGCAAACTGGAAGAACAAAAACAGAATTCAAAACTAGAAACAAGATCAGAATTCTTGACTGCCAAAACTTCATATGCAAATAAGTGGAAATTAAGTCATGTTCTTTGTGAAATAAATACTCCTTAAAAGAATATGCCAAAATCATATTCTTAAATGGTTATCTGAACGTTAGTTGAAGTTGCTTAAATAGTGCATGCTCAGGAATAAAAAAAAAAAAAAAAGAAAAGAAAAAGAAGAGGGGAAAAAAATTAGTAATTTATTCCCAAAGTGACCTTTTCTAGGCCATAATAAATCATCCATATATACTGTCTTTTTCCATGAACCTTCCATTTAAAGAAGGCAAAAATGGAAGTACTGCTGAGAGCACAAGGCAGTCCCCGACTCCAATAAGAAGACTGAAATTGGATCACATAAGCACAAATCTAAGTTCCTGGCTGAAATTCATCATTGAAAGAAGTACACGTCTGTGGTTACCTGCCTGCCCCAAATCATTCCTTCTTCATGCCCCATATTTCTTTTACCTTTGTGGCTAGTCAGGAAAAGAAGAGTCCCTGTTCTTGACGTTTGCATTTGAGTCTTAAATAAGAAAAGAGGTTTAAATAAATGTACACAATGTTGATTGAGGATTGTATTTGCCCCTTGAAACAGAAGTCAAGGAATTAACTTTTGAATTGGAGTTTTGAGACTCAAAATATTCAGTATTGCTCTTATTGGAAAGTGAACTGTTTAAATCACAGTTATTGTAGTTGTAGTGGTAATAAAGGCTTTTCATCTTTGATCACCTTTGCTCCTTTTATTTTTTTTTATTTTTTTATTTTTTTTTTTTTTAAAGATTTTGTTTATTTGACAGCGAGAAACACAGGGAGAGAGGGAACACAAGCAGGGGGAGTGAGAGAGGAAGAAGCAGGCCTCCCGCCGAGCAGGGAGCCCGATGTGGGGCTCGATCCCGGGTCTCCGGGATCATGACCTGAGCCGAAGGCAGTCGCTCAACCAACTGAGCCACCCAGGCGTCCCACCTTTGCTCCTTTTAACTAAAGTGTGAGCCTAATAGTTCCAAGTTCCTCAAAATTCAAAGAGAAAAATCTTTAGGAAAATCTACAGCTCCATTACAGCATTTCATGCAATTAAGTTCAACACACTCTGCATTGTTGTTTACCAATTATATGATCTTTAAGTATATTTATAAGACTGAATAGTCAGCCTTCAAATCAAAAAGTACAACCATGACAGTAGGAAAGTTCCACGCTCATTATAAATTTTTATATTTTAAAAATTAGGTAAGTTACAACCAAAAGAAGAGAAGAATAAGAGAGCACTGCAATGTAACCATTTTCATACCCAACAGAGAGTTTAAACAAAAGATAAAACCGCATTTCATTTTTTTTATGATTGACTGAATTTTAAATCTTAAGTGAATGGTACTTGAAATTCCCAGGATAGAAATGGGTTCCCCAGGAGCCACCCTCTACCATCATTCTATAATTACAAAACAAACAATACTACAAAGTAAATGAGGTTGATAATCTTTTATAGTATTATATAGCATTGTAAGTAAACTGACAATTTGATGTTATACTCCATATTAAAATATGTAGATATAGTGGAGCCTAAGCACAGTTTAAACAAATGAACATGGAGTATTCAGCTTTGAAGAGTGCTTTCACTAAAGGACTATAGATCAGTAAATATGCCACAAAAATAGTAAAAAGTCTTGAATTGAAACAGGGATTTGAATCATCTTCATAATGTACTGTCGGGCTCACAATATCCTGTGAGAAGAAGTACCCAGGTCACAACAGATCATATAGCCCTGTGAAGCCACTAAGGGACAATTTATTGACATGAATTTCTGTGATAGCATGCAGTGTTGGCAAAGAAAGAATGAGCTAACCTCCTTGATTCTCACTGGAATTGAGTCTGCCTTGATCAGGCATACTGTATGCAGTCAACCAAAGCAGGAAAATATTTCTCGAAATGCATTTGTGACAACTTGAATACAGAGGAAAGGGGGAAAAAATCCAAGAGTCTATATGAACTTGGCAGTGCTAGGAGAAAGAGACGATGGGGAGGACATTTTTCAATTTGGCCAGAGAAACTATTGCCCAGAGACAATGGTTAAGAAAACCAGAAGAACTAAGGTGTCAAAGTGGAAAAAGTAACCTTTAAATAGCTCTGGAAAGAAATATCAGAGGACTTAGAATAAAAGTATTCAGTAACCCACTATATTTCTTGTTAATATTTTATTTTCTTTAAGGAATAGAGTTCAGAAATCCCTTACATGAAATGACAAAAGGAGTTCTGCTCTTTTTGAACAATGCGTCTCTCAAAGCATTACTTATGAATTATTTAACTTTTCCTTATATGTTCATATAGTGAATAATGATTAGGCAATCACTTAAAAGGAAGAGTTAAAGTTCAATAAATTGTTTGGTCCTTCACATGTTAATATACTTCTTATGAACGAATAGCTAACTTCAGTTCAAAAAATGGTGTAAGATGTGGGTCTGATACCAGCAGGATTTTGTTCTCACTTGAGGAGTATATTTGCAGTGGTAGATTACTTTCATTTAACCACTTTCATCTGATTCCTTTTACCACAGGGCAACAAATGGAAGCCTTTTTATGCAAATGATCAGGACGAGGCTGTGATGAAAAGTCTGTAATTACAAGTTAAAAGCTGGTAAAACCTTCACTGACTGGATTTAGGTGCCTGGTGAAACAACAGAAATTGCTATGCATCGCCTTCTCCACTTGTACCGGGATGGCAGGCTGCCCCAGATCTTGGGATTCATAGTGATTAACGATTATGCTCAGGGAACATTTCCACAGCATAATATACATCTCACTGTAAAAAAAAAAAAAAAAAAAAAAAAAAAAAAAAAAAAAAAAAAAAAAAAAAAATCTTTTGGGGATGTTGATCAGTGTACCATGTAAATGACGAAAGGAATAAAAACTAAGTCAAAGAGGAGTGAAATGAATCACTCCAGTTAAAGTAGAATACAAAGTTTAATTCACAGACAACTGCTGAGCCAACTTTGACTCAGATGTAACAGTTTTTCAAATGATTTCTCACTAGCTAAAGAGTAGATGGGATAATTCATTGTGCAATACAAAGAGAAACTGAGTGAGCAGACCCTCTGGTAATTGAGCAGTGGGCAGCTATATGTTTTTGACTTAGGAAATAAATGCAGAAGGAGGTAAAAGTCAGGCAAGTGGAATACAGAAGATTACATGCATTTTTAACTGTTGTAAGCCATGCAGCAAAAAATTTTTATTTGTATATAACCATGCTGGGGAAATAAGGACCCCACTGCATCTACTGACAAGAAACTGGTTTCCTTGGTGCGGCTCCTGGGTGGCTCAGTCGGTCAAGTGTTCAACTCTTGGTTTCGGCTCAGGTCATGAGCTCCTGAGGTCAAACCCAGAGCCGAGCTCCCTGCTCAGCCCAGAGTCTGCTCAAGATCCTCTCTCTCCCTCTGCCCCTTCCTCTGCATGCATGATCTCTCTCCCTCAATCTCTCTCTGTGTCAAATAAACCAATCTAGAAAGAAAAAGAGAAAGAAGAAAGAGAGAGGGAAAGAAAGAAAGAAAGAAAGAAAGAAAGAAAGAAAGAAAGAAAGAAAGAAAGAAAGAGAAAGAGAGAGAGAGAGAGAGAGAGAAAGAGAGAGAGAAAGAAAGAAAGAGAAATATGTGCATACAATACTGTTTTGTCTTAATTATAGAAATAAATGCAACTGGCTATTAGCCAGCTTGTTACTGTTTCCTTTACTGAAGCTTGTAATCCTCTGAAAGAAAATGGATTTAGCCCTGAGTATTATACTAGGCATTATTTTGCCAAGAAAACAATCTTCAGTAGCTTGTCTCCAAACTTAGAACACTACATATCATCCACTTACCATCTCCAATGCTCACCTAGACTGTTTCAGTAGCCTACTACTAACTGGGTCACTGGACTATGCTCACTCTACAGCATTTTTATCCCTTCTTCACACTGTAACCAGAGTTTATTCTTTCAAACACTCTTTCAATCTGATTGTGTCACCTCCAACAAATCCCACTATACCTTTGATAGCTACTTAGCTGATAAGATTAACCTGGCCTATAAACCTCTCCATAGCCTGGTCAACCACGCAAGGTTTGCCACCAATTTATTTAGGATTCTTTAAAATCTAAGTCTATTAATATTGTTTTATAATTTTTCTTTATTACATTGTCATTGTATAGTTATTGGTACTGTGGCTATTCTGATCTTATAAAATAATTTGGTGTCTTTCTATTTCCATTTTCTGAAAGTATTTAGCTTTATCTATCAGTGGAACAATCTGGCCTTAAGTTTTCTTTGTGATAAATTTTTAATGTTTTAAATATAAATTTATTTGACTTTCTCTTTCTTACCATGTCAGTTGTCTTTTTGCAGGAAGTTATCAACTTTATCTAAAAATCTAAACATAGCTCATAACTATTATTGTTATTTATCATTTTAATATAATTAAGATCTGCAATAATGTTCCTCTTTTCAATCCTTATATTATTTCTCTGTCTGTGTGTTGCATTTAATTAGCCTCACCAGAGTTTGTCATGTTATTAGTACCTTAGAAAAAACTCTAAGATTTGTTGATACCTCTATTATATATTTATTTTCTAACTTTTTAGTTTCTGTGCTCTGCTTTATTATTTTCTTTTTCCTATATTCTGTCAATATTATTTTTCTAAAATCTTTACATTATAGAATCATTGATTTTGAATAGTCCCAATTAGTCTAATTTCATAAGTTTTAATGTGTGTTTTCTTAGTCAACTAAAGATATTTTATTTTTATTATTACTTCTTCGTAGGGATATTTCTAGTCTCAAGTTTTTATTGATTTCTGGCTTAATTGGATTTTGAATGGAGTATACACTCAGAATAATTTTGATCCTTTGAAATTTATTGACACTTGTTAATTTTTGTAAAAGTTTCTTATACATTTTAAAGGAATGTGTTTTTGGCAGTTCTCAAATATTTTATGCTTTTTATATTAGGTCTAGTTTATTAATTATGTTGTGAAAATCTTCCATATCCACATTATTTATTCTATTATTGACAAATAGTGTTAAAATATCCCATCGCAACTGTGGATTTCCCTAATTTTTCCATGTTTCTAGAATCATTGTGTTATATATTTTAATGCTACATTACAGGGTATATATGTATACCTATATATGGACATTTTTTAGATGAATTGGACCTTTATCACTATTAAGTTTTCCTTTTTGACTCTAGTAAAGCATTTTGTTTGCTTTAAAGTTGACTTGGTCTGATATTAATACAGCTACACCAATTTTCATTTGGGTAATGTTTGAGTGTTAAATGATATAATTTTTCTATATTTAACTTTTATTTTTCTGAACCTCCTAAAAACAACATTTAAAAAAATTGGCCTGTCATTCTTCTCATTTTAAGTGATTTATAATTTAATTTATAACTATAAATTGTGGGTGGAGCACCTGGGTGCCTGAATTGGTTACGTGTCTGCCTTCAGCTCAGGTCATGATCTCAGGGTCCCAGGATCAAGCACTGCATGGGGCTCCCTGCTCATTGGGGAGTCTGCTCCTGCCTCTCTTGTCTTTCCCTCCCCTCACCTACCCCACCACATCATGTGCCCTCTCTCTCAAATAAATAAAATCTTTAAAAAACAAAACTACAAATTGTACAATTTATATTACAATTACAATGTACAATAATCAATTTATATTTAATTACTAATATATTTGTGTTTAAATCCATCATCTTACTGTTTTCTATTTGACTTACATGTTCTATATTCTTTTGTCTCCTCTTTCTTTCTTTCTTTTCTTAAAGATTTTATGTATTTATTTGACAGAGAGATCACAAGTAGGCAGAGAGGCAGGCAGAGAGAGAGGAGGAGGCAGGCTCCCTGCTGAGTTTTACCTTGATTTAACATTACTGACGTTAAATGTTATCACATCTCCTCCATCTATTTCTTGGAAGTTTTATATTTCTTTACTATTCTCTTAATGGTTACTCTGAAAAGTAAAATGTAAATTTTGAATTATCAAAGCCTAATATTATCATTCTTACCCTTTCTCTAGACAACATAAAAACCTCTGAACACTTTATATTCTACCTATATCTTACATGACTTTTATGCCATTGATATCATTTATTTTAATTCCACACATCTTTTGGAACACTCAGCCATTGTTATTCTTTCATAAGGTCAATACCTCTACATTTAAAATTTGCATAATTTTTCATGTTTCTTTACATTTCTTTCTTCCATCTTATAATAGATTGTTTGTGTCCCTCCAGAATTCATATGTTGAAGCCCTAATCCCCAATGTGACGATAGTTGGAGTGGGGGCCTTTGGGATGTCCTTAGAGTTAGAGGAGGTCATGAGCATGGAGTCCTCATCATGGAATTAGTGTCCCAAGACAGCTCTCCTCTCTCCATACACATCCACTGAGGAAAGACCATGTGAGTACACAGGGAGAAGCATTAGATACAAGTCGGGAAAAAACTCTGAGAATTGGCCAGCACTTTGACCTTAGACTTCTTAAGACTGCAGACTTGTGAGAAATAAGTTTCTGTTGTTTAAACCCCCTGTCTAAGGTATTTTGTTTTGGCAGTTCAAGCTGATTTATATACATTTGGACTGATTTCTATTCTGAAGCATATTTTCTATTATTTATTTTTTATTTTTAAAATATTTTTTAAAGATTTTATTTCTTTGTGAGAGGACAGAGAGAGAGAGAGAGAGAGAGAACACAAGCAGGGGCAGCTGCAGGCAGAGGGAGAAGCAGGCTCCCCGCTGAGCAAGGAGGTGACACTGGACTCCCTCCTAGGATCCTGGGATCACCTGGGTATCCCTATTTTCTATATATTTCTTTAAATGTGAGGTTGTTAGTAATTATCTCAACCTTTGTTTTTCTGTAAATGTCTTTCTCTCACCCTTGTTCTGAGAAGGTATTTTATTAGTTTTAAAAGTTTTGGTTAGTAGCCATTATCCTGATAGAACTTTGTTTTCTACTTTCTTTTATTCCTATTGTTAAATCAGTTCTCAATCTCATTGGCACGTCTATGCAAATATTTCTTTTTTTTCCTTCTGGCTGTTTTAAAATGTTATCTTTGTTTTTGTGTTCAACTGATTTACCCAAGTGAGAATTTATTTTTATTCCTTGGAGTTCATAGGGTTTCTCGGATTAATGACTTAAATTCTTTCATCAATTTAAGAAAATTCTTAGCCATTATTTCTTGTTTCCCATAATAGATTATAAGCCTCACGAGAGTAGGATCTATGTCTTATCGTT
Organism: Spilogale gracilis; assembly: GCA_004023965.1. Lineage (NCBI taxonomy): Eukaryota > Metazoa > Chordata > Mammalia > Carnivora > Mephitidae > Spilogale > Spilogale gracilis. The sequence continues at coordinate 12,000 of PITA01031493.1, forward strand.
CAGTCACTATTATATTATAAGACTCAAAGTGTTTGATAAGTGTGTTGATTCTTCTGGGAAGGCATCTCAATACATTCTTCCTTAATTCTTCCTACTCTGATTTCAATATTTCTCTTTTGTGCCTGTCAGTAGTACAGTAGTACCCTGTCCTTAAATACATTGTACCTCTTATTACACTGAAACCACAACGCTTCTCAATCAAGGCACACATGTGTGGGTTTCTTCAGTTATACCCTGAGGGTAAACAAAGCTAAGAAATAAATGTGGTCCAACTGACAGAAGTATTTAGGTAGATTTTTATTTATTTTATTTTTATTTTATTTTATTTTGTTTTAAGAATTAAGCGATCACCAAGTAACCTGGAACATTTTTAACACAGGTGGGGTGGAATCAGGAAGATGCTAAGAAGCCTCTGTCTGCAACAGAGAACTTCTCCAGGAGGAATGATGGTGCATATTCTCATGTATCTTATAGGTTTTACACATTGACTTTGGATTTAATTTTCTTTTGGAAAAAAAAAAAAGGACTTATTGTATAAAAGGGTTGGAAAACTACTGGAATAGAGTGCAAACCATGTGTTCTTTTTAAAATTAAAAAAAAATAGTATAAATGTCAAAGCATTGAGGTTATGTTCCCTGATCCCCATTCTCTCTTCATTAGAGATACTTCAGAAGCTCTGCATGTACTCTATTCCAGAGTTTACTTGTTTGTCTTCAAGACATGAGGCACTGGGATGGTATAACTCGTTCTCTCAATTAACTTTACATCCCGAGAGCCCAGAACAGTTTAAAAAGAAAAAAAAAAAGTGTAAGGAATGAATGAATGCACGAATGATAATGTATATTATAGTCATTTCATGTCTCTTGGAATAACTTCTTTAGAAAAAAGGAGTTAATGGGTGGCAATGACAAACAGTGGAGAAATCTCAAGAAAAGCCGTTAAAAATTATTCAATAATCAACGAAACTAGAAGCTGGTTCTTTGAAAGAATCAATAAGATCAATAAACCATTGGTCAAACTAACCCAAAAGAAAAGGGAGAAGACACAAATTAACAAAATCATGAATGAAAGGGGAGAGATCACAACTAACAACAAGGAAATAAAAACAATCATCAAAAATTACTATCAACAACTATATGCCAATATGTTTAACAATCTAGAAGAGATGGATACATTCCTAGAAACCTATAAGCTCCCAAGACTGAAACAGGAAGACATTGATGATCTGAATAGACCTATATCTAGTAACAAGATCGAAGTAGTGATCGAAAACCTCCCCAAAAACAAGAGTCCAGGCCCAGACGGATTCCCTGGGGAATTCTACCAAACATTCAAAGAAGAAATAACACCTATTCTCCTGAAGCTCTTTCAAAAAATAGAAGCGGAAGGAAAACTTCCAGACTCTTTCTATGAAGCCAGCATCACTCTAATCCCCAAACCAGACAAAGACCCCATCAAAAAGGAGAACTTCAGACCAATATCGCTGATGAATACGGATGCCAGGATTCTCAACAAGATGCTTGCTAACAGGATCCAACAATACATTAAAAAGATTATCCACCATGACAAGGTGGATTTTATCCCAGGGATGCAGGAGTGGTTTAACACTTGCAAATCAATCAACGTGATAGAACAAATCAATAAGAGAAGAGAGAAAAACCACATGGTACTCTCAATTGATGCAGAAAAGGCATTTGACAAAATACAACATCCGTTCCTGATCAAAACTCTTCAAAGTATAGGGATAGAGGGAACATTTCTCAACCTCATAAAATCTATCTATGAAAAACCCACAGTGAATATCATCCTCAATGGGGAAAAACTGACAGCCTTCCCTCTGAGATCAGGAACAAGGCAAGGATGCCCACTCTCACCACTACTGTTCAACATAGTGTTAGAAGTCCTAGCAACAGCAATCAGACAACAGAAAGAAATAAAAGGTATCCAGCTTGGCAAAGAAGAAGTCAAACTCTCTCTCTTTGCAGATGACATGATACTCTATGTGGAAAACCCAAAAGACTCTACCCCCAAACTTACTAAATCTCATACAACAATTTGGTAATGTGGCAGGATACAAAATCAATGCGCAGAAATCAGTTGCATTCTTATACACTAACAACGAAAAAATAGAAAGGGAAATCAGAGAATCGATTCCATTTACTATAGCACCAAAAAATATAAGACACTTAGGAATAAACCTAACCAAAGAAGTCAAGGATCTGTACTCGAGGAACTACAGAACACTCATGAACGAAACTGAAGAAGACACAAAAAGATAGAAGAGCATTCCATGCTCATGGATCGGAAGAATAAACATTGTCAAAATGTCTATACTGCCCAGAGCAATCTACACTTTCAATGCCATTCCGATCAAAATTCCACCAACATTCTTCAAAACATTGGAACAAACAATCCTAAAATTTATATGGAACCAAAAAAGACCCCGAATCGCTAAGGAATTGCTGAAGAAGGAAAGCAAAGCTGGGGGCATCTCATTACCTGACTTCAGGCTTTATTACAAAGCTGTGATTACCAAGACAGCATGGTACTGGCACAAAAACAGAGAAATATACCAATGGAACAGAGTGGAGAGCCCACATATGGACCCACAAATCTATGGTCAAATCATCTTTGACAAAGCAGGAAAAATATCCAGTGGAGAAAGGACAGTCTCTTCAATAAATGGTGCTGGGAAAATTGGACAGCTACATATAGAAGAATGAAACTAGACCATTCTCTTACACCACACACAAAGGCAAACTCAAAATGGATGAAAGACCTCAATGTGAGGCAGGAATCCATCAAAATCCTGGAAGAGAACATAGGCAGTAACCACTTTGACATCGGCCACAGCAACTTCTTTCAAGACATGTCTCCAAAGGCAAAGGAGACAAAAGCGAAAATGAACTTCTGGGACTTCATCAAAATAAAAAGCTTCTGCACAGCAAAGGAAACAATCAACAAAACAAAGAGGCAACCCACAGAATGGGAGAAGATATTTGCAAATGACACTACAGACAAAGGGCTGGTATCCAAGATCTATAATGAACTACTCAAACTCAACACCCAAAAAGAAGATGAACACATCAAAAAATGGGCAAGAGACATGAAGAGGCACTTCTCCGTAGAAGATATACAAA
>PITA01031495.1:0-15132 GCA_004023965.1 Spilogale gracilis
AACTGAACAAACAAAACTATGTTCTCATGGGAATTATAGATCATTCAATCTATTGGAAGTGCTGGTTCAGAATTAAGCTTGGCCTTGTATTTGCTTGTGCTCCTCTGTTGTATAGGCATATTGGTGCTAAAGGATGAGTCAGTCTCTTCTCACAAATGTGTTTTTAACCAATACCCCAACCCAGTTTCCTCCCCTCCCACCACCAGTTAAGTAAGGCTGAGGAGTTTAGTTTGATCATTGTGGCTGTCTTCCTCACATATTTAATGAAGACACAAGCTGAGCTGGACCCAGCACTAGACTTCACATCATCTAACCACTCACCTCCCAAGAGACCCAGTTAATTGCTATTTCTACATGTCTTTCTTTGCAATTTCTGCTTTAATCGGAGACAATTTTGATGAATGTTTCAAGTGTGATTTCATTAGACGATGTCAAGCTCTTAATAAAAATCAAGATCTATTGCAGTTACGTTTTTCCTTCTTCTGCTTCATAATTTCCAAATTAAAAATAACCACATGTCTGGCATGATTTGTCTTTGCATAGTCTTGATCTTCATTGCCCCCAAAACTTATCTTCACACATGCTGGTATTTCTTTTTTTAAATATATTTTGCATAAGATGGTTGTTGACTTTGCTTGTGAAAATTTACAGGATTATCATCTCATGTCTTGACTTGTTTCTTCCATTCTTACTCAGTTTCTTGTATTTTCCCAGGACAGTATATTTTCTTTGGAGTGTACTAATGTAACTTATTCTACTTTTCTTTTTAAAGATTTATTTATTTGAGGGGAGAAGAGGCAGAGGGAGAGAATCTCAAGCAGAGTTTACACTGAGCTCAGAACCTCATGTCCTGATGATGTGAGCTGAAACCAAGAGTCAGATGCTTAACCGACTGAGCCATCTAGGCACCCCAAATTTATTCCACTTTCTTCACAGTATCTATTTATCCGATAAAGGAATTACCTCTCTGCCCTTTCTTCCTCACCAAGAAGTATTTTCTTTTGCCTTCCCAGGAGCCATTTTCCTTTCTGAGCCTATCCTGATTCCATGAACATAAGGATGTGTGATTTCTACATACCATTCCCACCAACTTTGATTTTTGTGGACGTGGGAATGGAGGAGGTTATAAAAAGCAATTTAAAGCAAGAAGTCACTGTAATCATCTTATTCTTTTCTTTTTCTTTTTCTTTTCTTTTTCTTTTTTTAAAAATTTATTTATTTGACAGAGAGAAACACAGCTAGAGAGGGAACGCAAGCCGAGGGACTGAGAGAGAGAGAAGCAGGCTTCCCACCAAGCAGGAAGCCCGATGTGGGGCTGGATCCCAGGTCTCCAGGATCATGACCTGAGCCGAGAGCAGTCGCTTAACCAACTGAGCCACCCAGGTGCCCCTATTCTTTTCTTTCCTGAACATTTTTCAGCAGACACACAGAAGGGGCCTAGTTTATTGCTCTGCTTGCCCAAGAGTAGAGGGAGCAAAGAATGCCATGCATGTTGGCATCGAGGAATTTGACCTTTCTGAGTATATACCTGGAACCTGAGCTTATAGGGGTAAGTCTAAGATAATAAAGAGTAGAGCTGCTTATCTATCCACTTGCCTAGAATGGTAGGATGACTAACTTCTGATTTGTCTAGTACTTAACCAGTTTTAACTCAGCAAGTCCTATATTTTGAGAAACCCCTCAGTCCCAGGAGGGTAAACCTGGACAGCTGGTTTCCCTATATAGCACAGAAGCATCTTGTTCCCTGTTGGATATCCATGACTGATGACCTCTCCTGGCAGTGTGCTTTCAGAGATGTGATTCTTTTTTGTCTAACTCAGGCAAAACATCTGTCCTCAATTTGTGGTTTGTGTATGTGCATATGTAGAGGGTGCATGAGTGTGTGATAATGGGACATGTTCAGGAATTGGGAAACAGAGATATAAAATCCTCACAATACGAATAGCATAGGTATATGCAAACTTCTCTGTTCCTACCATCATTATATTAGGGTCCTCTGGTCATTGCAAATCTTGCATCAAATATTTAACATGCAGCATCTCCATTACAAACCTTACTTACCTTCGATTTATCAATGCTTACATGTGAAATTGCAAGATTTCTTTGGCTGGGCAAAATGGGAATGGATGGGAGCTCTTTATTTCCCATGTTCTTCCAACTTAGGTAAGTACCAGGGAGGAAACTTCTGTATCTGTTTCCACCATATAGTAGCTTAGCTCTTCCCTAAGGGAGGAAGAATTGTTACTCTGGTTGTCTAGAAGCTGGCATTTAGGCCATTCTTTATTTATTTTATTTTTTAAATTATCTTATTTTATTTAAATTAATTAACATATAAGGTTATCATTAGTTTCAGTTATTCATCAGTTGCATTTATACCCAGTGCTCATTACGTCACATGCCCTCCTTAATATCCCTCACTCAGTTATCCCATCCCCCCATCCACTTCCCCTCCAGCAACCCTCAGCTTGTTTGTTATAGTTAACAGTCTCTTAGAATTTGTCTTCCTCTCTGATTTTGTTTTATTTTATTTTTCTCTGTTCCCCTATAATCCTGTTTTGTTTCTTAAATTCCACATATGAATGAAACAATATAATTGTATTCCTCTGATTTACTTATTTTGCTTAGCATAATACCCTCCAATTCCATCCACATCATTCCAAATGGTAAGATTTAATCTTTTTCAATGGCTGAGTAATATTATACTGTATATGTTTATGCCACATCTTCTTTATCCAGTCATCTGTCGATGGACATCTGGGCTCTTTCCATAGTTTGGCTGTTGTGAACATTGTTGCTGTAAACACTGGGGTGCACGTGCCCCTTTGGATCACAACATTTGTATCCTTTGGGCAAATACCTACTATACCTAGGTATACCTAGTAGTGCTGGGTCATAGGGTAGCTCTATTTTTAACTTTTTGAGGAACTCCCATACTGTTTTCCAGAGTGGCTATACCAGCTTGCATTCCAACCACAGTGTAGGAGGGTTCCCCTTTCCCTGGATCCTTGCCAACATCTGTCATTTCCTGACTTGTTAATTTTAGCCATTCTGACTGGTGTGAGGTGGTATCTCACTGTGGTTTTGATTTGTATGCGATGTTGAGCATTTTTTTCATGTGTCTGTTGGCCTTTCGGATGCCTTCTTTGGAGAAATATCTGTTCATGTCTTCTGCCCACTTCTTGACTGGATTATTTGTTTTTTGGGTGTTGAGCTGGATAAGTTCTTTATAGATCTTGGATCTAGCCCTTTATCAGATATGTCATTTGCAAATATCTTCTCCCATTCTGTTGGTTGTCTTTTGGTTTTCTTGACTGTTTCCTTTGCTGTGCAAAAGCTTTTTTTTTTTTTATGCAAAAGTTTTTTATCTTGATGAAGTCCCAGTACATTTTTGCTTTTGTTTCTTTTGCCTGACGTGTCTTGCATGAAGTTGCTGTGGACGATGTTGAAGGGGTTACTGCCTATGTTCTCCTTTAGGATTTTGATGGATTCCTGTCTCACATTTAGGTCTTTCATCCATTTTTGAGTCTATTTTTGATTATGGTGTAAGGAAATGGTCTGGTTTCATTCTAACCCAGGTGGCTGTCCAGTTTTCCCAGCACCATCCGTTGAAAAGACTGTCTTTTTCCCACGGGATAGCCTTTTCTGCTTTGTTGGAGATGAGTTGACCATAGAGTTGAGGGTCCATTTCTGGGTTTTCTATTCTGTTCCAGTCTGTGTCTGTTGTTGTGCCCTTACAATACTGTCTTGACAATTACAGCTTTAGAATACAGCTTGAAGTCCAGAATTATGATACCATCAACTTTGGCTTTCTTTTTCAACATTCCTCTGGCTATCCAAATTGGCAAAGAAGTCAAAGTTCTACTCTTTGCAGATAACATGATACTTTATGTGAAAAGCCTAAAGGACTCCTCCATCAAAATATTGCTAGATCTCATAGAGGAATGCAACAACGTGGCAGGCTATAAAATCAATGCACAGAAATCAATTGCATTTCTCTGCACCAACAATGAGATAGAACAAAGAGAAATTAAGGAATCAGCTTCATTTACAATTGCACCAAAACCCATAAGATATTTAGTAATAGACCTAACCAAAGAGGTAAAGCATCTGTACTCAGAAAACTATAGAACACTTATAAAAGAGATTGAGGAAGACACAAAGTTATAGAAAAACATTCCATGCTCATGGGTTGGAAGAACAAATACTGTGAAACTGTCTATGCTACCCAGGGCAGTCTACACTTTCAGTGAAATCCCTATCAAAATACCATCAACATTTTTTCACAGAGCTGGAACAAATAATCCTAAAATTTGTGTGGAAATAGGCCATACTTTAAATTGCAGAGTTACCTTTGGCTTCCCAAGTTTACAGTTGTCTCCATCCCATATCTATCTTTCACTGCCTTCCTCATGAATCTTTGGGCCCTGGGCCCAGGGCTATCTTAAAAATCTCTCTGCAGGTTGGTAAGCTTCTCTGCTTACAAGTGAGTAAGTAAATGGACAAGGAATCTGTTCTTCAGAGACAGTCTTCCCTCAGGAAGATCCCCAACTCTGTATGGAATGAGATGGTGGTTATAGTTTTAGGTTCAAGTTGAATTTTTGAGTTCAACTTTTACCAGAGTGTATATGTATAGACAGAACACATACTGACATTATTGGATGTTGTAGTTCACTAATACGGTTGATCCCAGTTAAGGAATAGCAGCAAGGAACAGGTACTCCTAGCTAAGAGTAGAAGATAGATCTTCAGAAGAGGGTTTTTTCTTGCTATGTATTTATTTTTTTGAAGATTTTATTTATTTATTTTTGTGTGTGAGAGAGAGACAGAGAGAGAAACAGAGAGAGAGGGGAGGGTGTGGGTGGGATGGGCAGAGGGAAAAGGAAAAGCAGAGGCCCTGCCGAGCAGGGAGTCTGATGTGAGGCTCAATCCTAGGACCCCAGGGTCATGATCCAAGTTGAAGGCAGATGCACAACCAACTGAGCTACACAGGCACCCTTTCTTGCTATATTTTATTTTCATTCTAGTTTTCTGTAAATCTGTTTACTATCTGAAAATCATTAATCTATTTACCATATCTACTTTTGCCTTTTCCACATTATCATATAATTGGAACCATAGATCATGTAGCCTTGTTAAATTGGCTTCTTTCTCTTAGAAATACATGAAGATTCATCTTTGTCTTTTCATAGCTTCATAGCTTATTTTCATCACTGAATAATACTCTATTGTATGGATGTACCACAGTTTCTTTATTCATTCACCTATTGGAAGGTATCTTGATTGCTTCCAGTTTTTGGTTGTTATGAATGAAACTACTATAAATATTTACATTCAAATTTTTTTGTGGACATAAGTTTTCAATTGAGTAAAAACTCAATTGAGTTTTCAATTGAGTAACTCAATTGAGTAAATACCTGAGAACATGATTACCTAATAGTATGGTAAGATTGTATTTAGTTTTATAAGAAACTATAAGATTGCCTTCCAAAATTAGTATTTTGCTTTTCATTTCCACCAGAAATAAATGAGAATTACTGTTGCTTTGCATCTTGGCTGGCACTTGGTATTATCAGTTATTTGCATTCTAGCATGTAGTAGGGTTTTTATTGAAGAAAATTACATGTAAAATTGTCCCAACACAGATTTGTTCTGCATAGTCTTTCAGAATAAAGACTGACAAGGCTCTATATCTAAATATGCAGTCATGGATACACCCCAGGATGAGGAAGTGGCTTCTGATTGGGCTAGACTCTCTATAAAAACTGGAAAAATCTATCTTTTCTTCAGCTAACCCAGAAGAGACTCAAATGCCTATTGGACTCAAGCAGGTATATTCCATAATGAGTGCATCCCCTAGAAGACAACAGTGGTGAAGATTGTGACAAAGTGGGAGAAGCATGTCTTGTCCAAATTTGGAATAACTACTCTGTTTTAAATACTTGTTACCATACAAAATCAGATGCAGTATGACCAAATATTCTAATTTGTCAAGAGATGTTATTCCAGATTCTATATGAAATCTGATTTTTAAAGGTGAGCATCTGATTAAAATCTCTAACATATTCTTCACAGCAAAACAAACACAGAGGTTCAAGCTTCTAGGCTACCATTTCTAATTGAAACCCTTGCAAATTAAGAGTAGCTTACTCTAGAAGACCATTTTTACTTATTATTTATGTTTTTTAAATTTTTAATTTTTATTATTAAAAAATTCTAGTACAGTTAACATACAGTGTCCTATTCCTTTCAAGTGTACAGTATAATGATTCAACAATTCCATATATTACTCGGCGTTCATCAAGATAAATGTACTCTTAATCTCCTTCAATTATTTCATGCGTCTCCCCACTCACCCCCCCTTTGGTATCACCTGTTTGTTCTTTATAGTTAAGAGTCCATTTTTTGGTTTGTCTCATTTTTCTCTTTTGTTCTGTTTCTTAAACTCCATATATGAGTGAAAACATATAGTATTTGTCTTTCTCTGACTGGTTTATTTCACTTAGTGTTATATTCTCTAGATCCAAGCATGTTGTTGCAATGCCAATATTTCATTCTTTTTATGCACCAATAATATTCCATTGTGTGTGTGTGTGTGTGTGTGTGTATATATATATATATATATATATATATATATATATCATAATGGGATATCACCTCACACCTGTCAGAATGGCTAAAATTAACAACACAAGCCACACAGGTGTTGTGACAATGTGGAGGAAAAGATGCACTTGTACACTATTGGTAGAATTGCAAATGGGTACAGCCACTGTGGGAAACAGTATGGAGGTTCCTCAAAAAATTAACAGTAGAACCACCCTATAATACAGTAATTGACCCATGGGGTATTTAACCAAATATGAAAACACTAATTCAAAGGGATACATGCACCCTTGTCTTTATTGCAGTATTATTTGCAATACCCAAATGATGAAAGCAACCTAAATGTCCAGTGATAGATGAATGGATAAAGAAGATATGGTGTATATATACAATGGGAAACATTGTTAAAGGGTACTTAATCTGAGAAGTGTCATGGTCTGAATTATATTCTAAAAAACACTCCTGAAGATGTATTGGAGAGATTAAATGGGATACCAGGAAAACACTTTAGTGTCATAGGCAAGAGATTATGCCACTTCGGCTAAAGTTTCAGCAATACTGCTGGATAGACCTGCACAATTTGCAGAAATTTTGAGAAGTAAATTTAACTATACCTGGTGGTAAGTTGGAGGATGGTAGGTGGGAGTAGGAGGAGTATGGGTCAGAACTCCCTCTACATGTTTCTACAGTGAACTAAGAGAATAGATATGGTATTATTGAGACAGAGAAAACTGGAAGAGGAGCAAGAGAAAATATTGTTGAGATGGAAGAACAAGTTATGGGTATTATTACCTCCATTCTGCAGGTAGAGTAACTGAGATTTTGAAATATTAAGTAAGTTGCTCAGAAATCACACAGAAAATATATTGCCAAGTCGAAAATCAGACCTAGGACTTTTGAGTCCTAATTCAGGATTACTACCACTGCTTCATTGTCCCAATTGTGTTTTCCTCAGTTTTGATCTGAAGTGAATGTCAGGAGGAGAAAAGTGATTTCCATTAGGCACAGGACTTGGTAGAGAGAGTGGTGCCTCATTGACCTCTGATGGCCGCCAAGCTGGAAAATGAATGAAGAATCACACACCCACAGCCCATCTAATGGGAAAAAAATTCATTGATTGAATGAAGAATTACAGTTTGTAAGCCTACCCTTATACTGTGAAGAGGGGAAGAGAAGGAAAGGAAAGGGAGCAAAGAAGGTGTAAGAAAACAATCAAAACTACTCATGCAAGACATTGGCAACTCATGTTTTGATTTATCTGTTCTAATTAATGTCTAAGACATTTCAGAGATTAACACTGGGCTGCTTCTGTGCTGTCTGGTTTCTAATATTTTTCAATTATAATAGAATTGTCCCCATGAGGGATATGGGGGCGAAGAGAAACGAAGTTACGCTATTTAGGAGAGAGATTTACAAAATAGCTGAGTGGAAGAGGAGGAAATGAGTAAGAACAGAGCCCTAATATGAGAAATGGCTTCCTCTCTTCTGATGTCTCCTCTGCGCCTTTGTCACCAGCTTGGTTCTCTAAAGTGAAGGCCTCAGGCCTGAGAGAGGGTCTCTGCTTGTGAGATGGGTAGCAAGCTTAGACAGCCAGTTAAGCACGTGCACATGAAGACTGATTTGAGTCTTTACTGGAAACACCTACTCAGTAATGAAGAAGAGACTTTCAGTGGGCACAGAAACATTTTGATTATTTGAAGGTGGAGGTTGAGACCCTAAAACCACAAATTTAGTCAGTTTCTTGAAATCAGGAGGGACAACTACATCATGGCTAAGATAATGAATAATGTGTGCCTACAACTCAGCAAAGGAGAGGGGAGATGGCGAAAGAAACTCCTGCCTAATATGGTAAAGATAGATGAGAGACATTTAAAGAGAAGGAATGTCTAATTCTTAATTTTAAGTTGTTATCATCATGATGGTGTAACCCCCCCCCCCCATTCCTGGTTACTCCATATTCAGTAAAACCTGCCACACAACTGTATTAGTTTCCTGGGCTTCTGCAACAAAGTATCACAAAATGGGTAGCTCAAATAACAGAAATTTTTTGTCTCACAGTTCTGGAGATAAGAAGTCTGAAGTCAAGATGGTGTCGGGGAATCTTAAGTGGAATCTGTGCTTCAGCTTCTGGTCACCTCAGGCATTCTTTGGCTTGTAGGTGGTGATCTCTGTGCCATCATCACAGCATTTTCCTTCTATGTGTCTCTGTCTCCAAATTTCTCATTTTTTATAAGGACCCAGTTGTATTGGATTAGGGCCCACCCTGATTACCTCATCTTAACATGATCATCTGCAAAGTCCCTCTTTTCAAATAAGGTCATATTCATTATTCTATATTATAATACAGCACCAAGGGTTAGGATTCCACCATCTTCTGAGGTAGGGTCAAAATTCAACCCAGAACAACAGTGAAAATCTGTTTTAGATCTTCTATTTTTATATTTATCTGTATACTAATTAATTAATTAATGGAGTAAGATGGAAGATGTTGTGATATCAAGGAAAGGGAATGAATTCTACACCAGGGTCAATATATTGAAGAGCAAAGAATACTGAGGGAATCATGGTATGATTAAAAAAGAAAAATGGAAAAACAAGTCAGCTAATACTATTGAAAGTAGAGGTAGGTTTGAAGAGATGAGTCATAAGCCAGTTGCCCTGCCTCTTACTCCTAAATTTATTACTGGTAAGTATAATTGGGTTTGAGCTATTTCATAAGACGGGGCATGTCAGTAACACTTGGGTTACAATTTTTGTCAATATGATCTTTCACTTTTATACAGTACCCAACTCTATTTTACACAAAATTCTTAACCCAGGATAGAGTCAAGTCATGTTCTTACCATGGCTGCCAAAGACTTTTGTGGGGAAGACAAATTAACCTGGCCTGTACTTGTCCTTGAAATAGCACCCCAAAGCTAGAGGGAATTTATGAAACAACTATAAGAGTATCTTCACCGTCTCATCTTCTCTCTCTCTCTCTCTCTCTCTCTCTCTCTCTGTATTTCAGACAGAAAGTCAGTTATATGCAGTACTTTGCAAACATTTTGGCTCAAGAAATCCTCTAGCAAAGTAGCATGAAAGAATCTTTAGAAATGGGAAACTCTGTACCCATGCTTTTTTTTTTTTTTTACATTTTTTTTTTGTGTCCCAGCAGAGCTTAGGAGGTCCATGGGAAATATGCTTGCCATTGATCAAATCACTGAGCAATAATATTCAGGTAACTGGGCTCATACTGGGATTCATATGATTGACAAACATAGCTTGGGAGAGGACATTTGCAGTGTGAAAGAGGGAATATTCTCAGGCACTGGAGAGAAGGAATGTGAATTATGAATAGACATTATTTATGGAGATGAAACATCTATCAGTCAGAGGAAGAGGCTACCTCACAGGAAATCTATGAGGCTCCACCATATATATAATCCATCTACAACCTCAAAATGTCTCATATCTCCCCCAAACAAAATTGCTTGAAATCAGTAATTTGGATAGAATTTCCTTAGAGTCCAAGGAAGAAAGTTTTCTTCTATCTGCATGTCTTTTTTTTTAAACCATGGACCAACTCGTGAGCACCCCGAATATGTTTTAAAAGTAGAGAGACTGATCCAAAGGATCACTGAAGTGAGTGACTACCATTATTTATGGTACAATTCTCCTAGAAGAATTTGAACTGATAGCTAGAGTTGAGGAATTTCTCCAATACACTAGTAAGAAAGGTTATTTTTAGACCAAAGGGACAAGAAAGTGGTATTGTCTATTCTCAGGAAATAGCCTGGAACAAAAGAGGAGCACTGGTAGCCCCAGCTCAGACTGAGGAAGAAGATGATGTTATGAGTATGGTTGGACCACCTGAGATTGAATTCCTGACAGTGCAGGACCTGGAGAATAGAGAGGAGTATGACTCCCGCCTCTACTTTTGGGAGGATGTGGTCATTGGAACATGATTGGCAACCACACTCACAAATTGCCCTCTGTACTTGGACCTGTGGAGATTATGCTGGTAATGGCTCAGGACATTGTGTCACATCGGTGGGCATGAACCTAGCCATGGAAGGAAGTAGTACCCAGGTCCAAGTGGGGAGTACATATGAAGCAGAATCCTTGGACTGATGAGGGGAAATAACCTTTGCTGACTATGAGCAATGATGACAGATATTTCTTAGGAAACTGCTTTTGTCATAAGAATCTGGCCTGACTTATGTGGAAGCTGAGGCTTGGGAAGGATGAGATGCATGCAGTCTGGAGAGCTGAGCCATCCATTTCCCTGGTAGTGATTAAGCTCAGTTGCTAGAGCTTTCCTTTTTTCTGGAGGTAAAGACTTTAAAGAGAATGAAGTGGATAGGCTTTCCTCCATGATAACATGTCTTCTTACTTGGATGTCAAAGTTCCAGAAGTGAGTCCTGACTTTTAGTGTGAAGAGGAATGTTGGAAGATACAATTTAGGAATCAGCCCACTATTCTGGACTAATTAAAGGTTTAGAAACTTTCCTTAGGTTGGAAGAGACTCAACTGGAAATTATCATCCTAGTGTGGGCTGTGGGAAGGAGGAAACATCCAGTAAGAAAACAAGGTGGAAGTTTCTCAGTGGTCAAAGGAGGGATGTCGGAAAGCCAACATCTGAATGGGTGGTAAAATTCCCCATAATTCCATGTATCATTTCACATGAGGGTGTCTGAAAAGTGGATTGATCCTGAGAAGTCTACATATGCTCAGAGGAAAACCAAATTTCTTGGAGATATTGGAAAGATGTGGGGGTACCAAACCTATGGAGAAGGATGTTTAAACCACTTTCCCTGGAGATAGAAAAGAGAGGGGGGTACATTAGTTGACTGTCCACTTGGTTGTCATGTTTGAGCTTATAAATAGCCTAAAGGAAGACCAGTCAGGAAAGAATGGAGCCAGGGAGTCAGATGCAAGATACTACAATGTGTTGCCATAAGGATCTCAAAAATCCAGTTTGGGAAACAGGACATCTTCATCTCATCCTGGATAAACCATGTGCTTCTGTGGGAAGAGTTCAGTCAGACAGACATGGGTTTGCATCCTGTGTCTCCTAGGCCAGTTATAGGACCTAACCCGGTATCTGTGCCTCACTTCCCTTATCTGTGAAATACAAGATTTTTGTCAAGGTTAACAAGAATGTACGTAAAGCTCATGGAAGGCCCTCTGCCTATCAGGATGCCTTGCACAAAATAAGAGCTCAATATGATTTTGCAATAATAGTATTTTGTAACTTTGGGTAAAGGACATTTATCGTTGGGTATGTACTTGTCGCTGAGGTCTACTCCAAGCATCACTATCTATCCTCAGGAGTCGGGCTGTTTCCTCCCATGTCCTCTTGGGGCAGTATGGTGCAGTGGTTGGGTGCAAGCTCTGGTGTTAGCCTGTCTGGATTTGATTCCTTGGTCTGCCATTTACAGCCTGTATGGCTTGGATAGATGTCTTCGCCTCGCTTTGTCTCATTTTTCATATCTATAAACTGGAGATTATAAAAATCCTGAATTCTCTGAGAGAATCATATGTATATCTGTGTGAAGCACGTAGAAGAGTAGTAAATACTTAATGAACGTTTGTCGTTATCGCTATAGATTTTTTTCATACATCATTTAGCCAAGAGACGCGTTTCTCTGACATCAGTAGAGAGGGATAAACGTGGGCATCCCTCTGACACTGTGCTTTAAGGAACTAACAGGCTGATCTGAAACTGCCTCTAGAATATACCGATTATGAGAACTGCTGAGGGTCTTATGGAAGCCACACTATATTAGCTTATGATAAACCCATATGCTCCCGTTACTGTTCATGTATTAGAGTTTCCCATGGGTCAAGGCCAAGATTCAATGTCACATCATGCCCTCGCATGCAGTGCAGGGCTGTGCTCATAGAGTGGTCATTCATTCACTCAGTAATTCATTCATCAAATGTTTATTGAACACTGACCTAGCCAGGCAGCAATTCTAGTGGATGAGCTTGAGAAGCCATATTGGGAGGAGGGTAGGAGCCAAGTGGGAGGGGGCACAGTCTCACTCATGTCCTTGTTTCTACAATGACAGTGAGTAGATGGGAGTGATTAGAGGAAATGTAGCATCCTGGGCAAACCATGTACAGATTCATGAGAATTCTGGGCAGCTGAGTTTCTGCCTGGCTGGGGGTCAGGGGCGGGTCATCGATAATGTTTCCTGAGGTTTGCCTCCTTCTCACACAGACCACTTTGTCTTCTGTTTTATTAAAGATAGGACATATGCCAAGAGGGGAAGCAAGCTTTAAGTACAGCTCAGAATAGAAAGTGAGATCTGGACTTGGCTGAAGGCCACTCTTGCTGCTCTTCCTTTGGGCACCCCTCTCATTGGCTGGGCTTCCTGCCCGTCAGGGCAGCCTCAAGGTGACCCCTCTCGGGTTCACCACTTGTTTACTCTCTGAATGTGCAGTAGAAGAATTGAATGCATGCTCTCATTCCATCCTACCCTCCCACACGATAGTGTCCTCTGAGCTAAAGCTTTTAATGCCCTCCGCTTTTTTCAGAAACTGTTTGGAAATGCTGATTTTCTGAGGAAAATACAAACCTGTAATTCCATTCCTGGATGTAGATCTTGCTGACTTTGTAATCAAGCACTCTCACATCGCTCTTTTTATTTTCCATCTAACAGCACTATGCAGCAGTAGGGAATTTGCGTCTATTCCCATGAGCACTGTTGTGCCTGGGTGCCGCTCCATATAGGAACATTCCTTTACTATTTCAGATGCAGTAGCTCCCACCTCCCCTTAGCTGCAGTTTTGATTTCTGAAGCTTCAGTCACCCTCAGTAAACCTGGTTTTTTGCTTTAAAACATTTTTGATTTTATTATATATTTCCATAACTAACTCTTGATTTTTTGCTATTCATTTGAGTTTTGTTCTCTTTAACTGTAAGGATTGTATGTTTTTTTAAGTTTTATTTTAATTTCAGTTAACATACGTATTATATTAGTTACAAATGTACAATATAGTGATTCAACAGTTCCACACATCACCCTGTGCTCATCATCACAAGTGCCCTCTTTCATCCCCATCACCTATTTCACCCACCTCCCCTCTGGTAACCATCAGCTTGTTCTCTGCCTTTAAGAATCTGTTCCTTAGTTTGTCTGTTTTTCCTTTGCTAATTTGTTTTGTTTCTTAAATTCCACATATGAGTGAAATCATATGGTATTTTTCTTTCTCTGACTTATTTTGCTTAGCATTGTACTCTCTAGATCCGTCCATGTTGTTGCAAATGGTAAGATTTTATCCTTTTTGTGACTACTATCCTTTAGTAATATTCCTAAATATCTATCATCTATCTATCTATCTATCTATCCATCTATCTATCATCTATCTACTTTTTGACAATAATCATGCCTTGGATGAACCTCATTGACTATAATACTGCCAATGTACAAAGTTATCTATCTATCTATCTATCTATCTATTTATCTATCTATCATCTATCTATCATCATCTATCTGTCATCATCATCTATCACCTTATCTATCTATATCTATCATATATCTTTCTATCCACATATATTTCCTTTCTCTTGTTGATCTGAAATATCTCATTGATTGATGTGTGAACATTGAACTTACCTGACAACTCAGGAAAAAAGTTCCACCAATCATTGTCGTGAATGATTTTTTTTTTCTTTTATGTATTTGTTGGATTTAATTTGCTAGTATTTTGTTGAGGACTTTTGTATCTATGTTCATCAGAGATACTGACCTGTAGTTTTGTTTTGTTTTCTTTCCTTTTCTTCTTTCTTTTCCTTTCTTTTTGTGGTGTCTTTATCTGGTTTTGGTATCAAGATCATGTTGGCCTCATACAATGAATTTGGAAGTTTTCCTTCCTTTTCTGTTTTTGGAAGAATTTGAGAAGAATAGGTAATAACTCTTTTTTAAGTGGCTAGAAGAATTTGCTTGTGAAGCCATCTGGTCATGGACTTTTGCTTTTTGGGAGTTTTTGATTACTAATTCAATTTCTTTGCTCATTATTGATTTGTTCAAATTTTCTATTTCTTCCTGTTTCAGTTTTGGTAGTGTATGTATTTGTAGGAATTTATCCATCTCTTCTAAGTTGTCCATTTCGTTGCCATACAGCTTTTCATAAGCTATGATTTTTGAAAAAAAAAAATCAAAGAACCACCTCCTGGTCTCATTGACCTATTGTATTTTTGGCTTTTTAAGTTTCTATGTCACTTTTTTTCCTGTCCTAATCTTTATTATTTACTTCCTTCTGCTGGTTTTAGTTTTTGTTTGTTGTTCTTTTTCTCGTTCCTTTTTTTTTTTACTTTAAATTTATTTTATTTTTTCAGTGTTCCAAGATTCATTGCCCATGCCCCACACGCAGTGCTCCATGCAATAGGTGCCCCCAGTACCCACCACCAGGGTCTCCCATCCCCCCACCCCCTCCCTCCAAGTCCCTTAGTTTGTTTCTGTGTCCAAAGTCTCTCATGTTTCGTTTCTCTCCCTGAATTACTCTATTTTCCATTTACTTTCCTTCTCCTACTGTCTT
>PITA01031496.1:0-15140 GCA_004023965.1 Spilogale gracilis
GATGCTCTTGGTGTCAAGGGGCATCATGTGGGCACTCTTCAGCAGCCTGCCCTGTGCACCTGAACCTGGCCCGTCCCAGCACAGAGCTCTGTGTGACTCATGTCCTTGCACATGGCCCCAGGCTTGGGGTCATGCTTTCGCAGCGCCATGTTGAATTGCTAGTAATGCTACCGTATTCATTCCCCAGGGCTACTACCACAACAAAGTACCACAAAGGGGCAGCTTAAACCATAGGAGTATGTCCTGTCACAGTTGTGGAGACCAGAAATCTGAAATCCATGCGTCCATAGGGCTGCTTTGTTCTGGAAGCTCAAGGAGAGAACCTGTTCCAGGCCCCTTTCCCACTTCAGGTGGCTGCTGGCCATCCTTGGCATTCATGGGCTGTGGCCTCCCAGGGCCTTCCCATCTATATTAGGGTTGACCTCTGTGTCTCCTCCTTGTCTTCTAAGGGAAGCACCATATTGGGTTAGGACCTCCCTATGACAAGTGCAAAGATCCTATTTCCACATAAGGCGGCATTCACAGGTCTAAGATGTAGACAGATCTTTGGGGAGACAATAGGCATTTTTGAATTTGTGTTCCTGGTGGGATAAGGAAGTGTGCCCTGGGACACAGAGCCCCCAGTTCCCATTTGACCCTCTGTTCCTCCCCACTGGGCTCTCAGACACCCACCACCCCATGCCCTGACCACTGTGTCTGTCCCTGCTGGGAGCTGGGGTGAGGACACCGGGGTCCAGGTGGGAGCATGCACTGAGTTACAGGTGGTCTTAGACATGGTCTGGACGTTCCAGTGAGGGTCCGTGTCTGGGAGAATAGCATCCAATCAGCGCCAATAAAACACAGCATGTCCGCTCAGCAGGTGGGAAGCCATAGACAAGGGAAGAGGTCCCGTGCTCTTCAAACAAGAGACCCTGTATTTCCCTCCTCTGCACCATGGCTCAGTTCATGTAGCCGGCCACGTGCTTCCTTATCCCATGTGGACCCGCTGGGGCAGGCCCAGGCTTCTGGAGATGGGAAGGTGTCACAATGTGGGGAGGGGTCCAGTTTCAGGAAACGGAGGGCAACATAGCTTTGCTACGACGGGGTCTGTGTTCCAGAAACCCACTGGCATGTGAACACAGGCCCTTGACACGTGCTGTGGGCATGATTTGCACGCCCTCCCCAAGACTCGCCATGGCGCCCTGTGTCCCACATGTTACAGGAATGCTCTGGAAGGACGCGGGTTACCTCTTTAGATGCATTGAACTCCTAGGCACTGGTAGGAGCTGAACGCACGTCATCCCCAAATGGACAAGCCCTGATCCCCAGTGGGATGGCGTTCGGAGCTGAGTCTCCACAAGGTAATTAGGATTACCTGACGTCCTGAAGGTGGGGCCCCCTTGATGTGATCCAGACCGCATTCGAAGAAGAGCATGGAGCTCTCGTTCTCTCCCTCACCCCCAGTGTGAGGTCAGAGTGAGAAGACTTTCATGAGCAAGCCAGGAAGAGGGACCCTCAGCAGGAACCCAATCTGCTGGCCCCTTCAGGTTGGACTTCCAGTCCCAAGAACCATGAGAAAACAGCATGTCATTTCAACCGACCGCTTGGGATTATTTCCTTACAGTCCCCTGAGCTCAGACACCAGCATCCCAGAGCCAAAGGGAGAGAGCGCCCTGTCCTGCACCTGTACTCACCGATTTCTGCTAATTCGACACAACGATCCGAGCAGGGAATCCTGGCGTATTGGCTTGCGCCTCTCACCACAATCTTGACCTGCTGCGGCAATCTGGAGACGTCATTGAAATGACACCGGACGAGTTTCCCCCGATCATCCATTTCATAATGTGGGCACTCATACTCCTTGTGGGTGCTGTGGCAAGGAGGGGAGAGCCAGCAATGACCCAGAGGCCCCATGTGCCCGAGGAGAGCCCGGCCGTGCCCGTGGCCACACCTACCTCAGATCCTCCCTATACAGGCGATACTGGACATCAGCAGGGGCCTCCCTGCCCACCTCCCAGCTGCATGTCAGAAAGTCCACGTCGTGCACCCAGCAGTCCAGGTGTTGTGCGGCTGCCCCAGGGTTTCCTTCTGCATTTGCGAAACAGGTGAAAAGAAAGCAAATCACGTTCACGAGGGACGTTAGGATTTCCGGGTCCTTGTGGATTCACACACAGTTGCAGGGACAAATACAGAGCCATCCCGTGCAGGCTTGACCCAGACGCCTGCTATGATAACCCCTGGAAACCACGGTTGTGTGGGATCTCCAGCCAGATGCTGACACCCATATGGCCAGGATACAGCACAGTCTCATCCCCCAATGGCCCTCCAGATGTTCCTTTTCTTTCCTCAACCCTGCTGGCCACTAATCTATTCTGCCTTTGCGCACTTCATCTTCTCAAAAAAGTCTTACGAATGGAATCCTCCTGCATATGTGATGTCCTTGGTTCGTATGCTTTTTTTTTTTCCCTCCTATTCACTTCCACTGAAGCTAAAAGTCACAGTTTTTGTATCCCTACGACCAACCAGCGACTGAAAGCAACCAAAACCCAAGGAGGAACATGTTCCCTTCACCTTGCAGAGGATATTGAATCCCCATCAAGAATGGTGGGCTGTGGGTCAAGGAGATGGTGAAGTTTTTCATTTCACAGGAAGAAAGTACTTGGAACTGGCAGTAACGGTTGTTGATGGCCTGCGAGACAAAGAACCATTTACTCATTGTTGAGAGGACACACGTAGTGTCATGCGGATGACATTCAGATTTAACAACAACAATAACAATAACAAAGACAAAAAAACCATAAGTCTCCCAGACGTGCTCTATAGATTCCAATGAATGTTCATCAAACCCTCAGCAATTTATTTTGTGGCAATGCACAAAGCAGAGATGGTGTATAAATTACTGGCTGGTGGAGAGGGAGGGACACAGGATTTTTTTTTTTAAGGCAGTGACTTTTTTCTGTATACTACGTATCATTCTCCATTTGTTGAAAGTCACCAATACACCCACCAAGAGTGACCCCTCTGGTAAAAGTGGGAACTCTGGGTGAGGATGACGTGCTCAGGCATGTTCAATGGTGGTAAGGACTGTGCCATCTGGTAGGGAGGCTCATAGTGGGAAGGCCATTCATTTGTGTGGGAACAGGTGGTGGAGACCATATAGGAAATTTCTATCCTTCCTCTCAACTTTGCTGTGAACCCCACATTGGTCTGGAAAAAAAGGGAAATTTATTAATTTTTAAAAACTTTATAAAAATTTATATAAAATAATTCCACTTATGAATAAATAAATACATCAGTTTAAAAACAAAAAATATGAATTCCATTATGAATAAATAAATCCTTTTCCAAGGAACGAATGGTAAAAGAAATCGGCATGGAAAAGCTGGGAAAATAAGGAAACAATAATTGAAACTCATATGCAACAAAAAAGAAAAGAAAATATTTATGAAGCTCATGATAAATTCTGGCTTTGTACCTGCATCATATAATAAGTCAATATAAATACAGAACAATGTGAAGTCCTCAATGGTTTAATAAGCAGAAGGTTATTTTTTTTTAAGATTTCATTTTTTTAAAGATTTTTTTTAATTTATTAATTTGACAGAGAGAGAGATCACAAATAGGCAGAGAGGCAGGCAGAGAGAGAGGGAGAAGCAGGCTCCCTACTGAGCAGAGAGCCCAATGTGGGGCTCGATCCCAGGACCCTGAGATCATGACCTGAGCTGAAGGCAGAGGCTTAACCCTCTGAGCCACCCAGGCGCCCCTAAGATTTCATTTTTAAGTCATCTCTACACCCAACGTGGAGCTCAAACTCATGATTCCCTGATGTCAAGAGTTGCACACCCTATACCAGCTCAGCCAGCACCCCTGGTTGGGGAAAGCGTAATTAGTAAATGAAGAAGACCTCTATCTAGTTAATCATATCTACAACAGATTCAACCAGACCAGTTGTTAGATACATATTAACACAACATATCTGAGGCTCTGGGAAAATGTGCCCCTTTGTACTTTTTTCGGCACTGATCTAAAACTTCCTTGGATAATTCAAGTGAGACGCGTAAAGAGAGTCACTGTCTCTTGTCTGAGGAACTCGAGTTCCATAAATTCCTCTAAGAGGAAGCTCAAAACAGCAGAAATTGGGGTAGACGGGTGTTTCCCCAAACCAGACATCACCGTCCTAAGTGTTGCCTTTGAACACTGCTGCAGCTCAAAGATGGGGTTCCTCATGTATGCAGACCATGGAAACAAGAGCAGGAAGAGACTCACCCATTGAGAAGGGGAACCCATCTCCGCTGAGGACAAAGACATGAAATCAATGATTTAACCCAGTATCTACCCATTTGGCCAAGACCATGATGTTCAAGTACCATAGATACATGGGGAAACCAGACAAACACAAAAAGACCATTAACAAAATAGAAATGAATTCCATTTAGGGGAAACCAACAGTGGGTACGGGAATAACACCAGGTCCGCTATCTTGAAATAGACCTTGGCAATTCCTTCTGCATCTTCAATATCAAGAAAAATATCTAGATCTCTCCTACAGGCCACTTCTGTGGATGGACGTTGTGAGTGGGAATTCGACTTAATTTCAGTGCATTTTGGAAATTGTGCTGACTCCTTGCATATAGCCCTCCATCTCTTCTCCACCGACTTGAAATACGGCCTTACCGGTGTGTAAAATCCACCGCACCCCCACCTGCTGCCCGTGCACGCTTCTGTTTCTGGATTGTTCCATGCGTTTGATCTATGCATGCATTCCATCAATCTGATACTTTGGATAATCATAGCTTTTCAGCACATTTGGAGACATCATGCAAAGGCAAATTCCTGGTCACTAGTGTTGTTTATCAGCATCTCTTGGTTCTTTTGTAGGCTGCGTTGTTGCAGATAGAGTTTAGAGTCAACTGGACAAGTTCCAGTGAAATCCCACCTATGCTTGTCATGGACTGGATTGTGTCTCCCAAATTTCATATGATGAAACCGTTACCTCCAGGACCTCAGAAAGTGGTTGTGTTTGGACATTGGGTCTTTAAGGAGGGGATTAAGGTAAAATGAGGTCAGTAGGGTGGGCCCCCATCCCATAGGACTGGATGGCTTCTCTGCCTCTTAAGTCCCCGAAAGACATGGAAACCTCAAGTGCGCCAAGTAGAGGGAAGATGGTTTACCTTAGTGATACGTTTTGAATTTATGAAGCACATAATTTCAGAAACATTTCCATGGAGGTCCCAGGTCAGTCTCCTTTTCACCGGCTCTATCCTTAGATTCTTAATCGGCAAATTGGGATCTGAAATGTTTAGAGGTCAGAGTTAGGAGAAATACTGCAGATGTATGAAACCTTATCACCTGGGAGCTTCCTCTTCCCATCAAGTTCACCGACAACCTCAGGAAGCAATTCTGCCATCACGGGAAGACCTTCCTGAGAACATCTGACTATGTCTCGAAGCCGAATCAAAGCTCACGCATTCCTACTACAAGTTGCTGGGAAAGGGGGTCGCTAGCAGCAGACTACAGGGTTCAACCTATCTCTTCAAAGACTTGCGTGCCCAAGTACAAAGTGCCACCAAGGCCCGTTTTGCCAATAACTCAAGTCTGTAAAGCTACAACGGATACTTGCTGAGATCTTATCTGTGACCCCTTTCAAGAACTCACAGGACATGACTTTAATAAACGTTCGCAGAGTTGATAAACTGTGTCGTGATGACTTCTCAAGATCAAAACCTCAGTTTCGTAACCAAGCCCGCACGATATCAGTACCTTGGTTTCTGCCATTATTTTCTTCGAACAAACAAGGAAAATTTACTCCTTTAGAGTAATAATAAGAAAGTCATTTAGGGAAATTTCTTATAAGTTGAAAATGTACTTCTTAACAGATTTTTTAAATTTCAATTCCATTAGCCAACACAGTACATTAATAGTTTCAGAGGTAGTGTTCAATAATTTATCAACTCAAGCAGGGGGAGTAGCAGAGAGAGAGGGAGAAGCAGGCTCCCAACTGCGCCGGGAGCCTGATGCAAGACTTGATCCCAGGACCCCAGGATCATGACTGAGCTGAAGGCAGATGCTTAACTGACTGAGCCCCCCAGACATCCCTCTCTCAGAGGATTCTTATGCCTGAAAATTTACAATCAGTTCTGCCAACACAATATTAAATATCATTAAAATGGATATGAAGGATGAAGTAGTAAATATTGTTAACATTTTTATCATATTTTACTTTAGTTTATAACTAATATAAATATATATAAATTATCAGATATTTAAGGAAGAAATAGTATCATGTGCACAAAAGTTCAAAGAAGAAAGGAGGGCGGTGACAGGAAATATTTTCTGATTCACTTTCGAAGCCAGCATTATCCCCTTATCAAAATCAAATATACTGAAAGTAAACTCAAGGCCAACACCCCTTATAAACATAAATGCAAAATCCATTCAGAAAATATTATTAAACAAAATACAGGAATACATAAACCTGGTAATACCTCATTACCCAAGATTTACTCTGGGAATGCAAGGTTTCTTTATTGTTTTTTAATATTTTATTTATTCATTTGAGAGAGAGGGGGAGAGAGTGAGAGAGAGCGTGAGAAGGGAGAATGTCAGCAGCCCGACTTACCTGGATCTCAACATCCCTCTCCCACCTGGATCTCAGCGGCCCTGCCCCACCTGGATCTCAGGGGTCCTGCCCACCTGGATCTCAGGGACCCTGCCCCACCTGGATCTCAGGGGTCCTGCCCCACCTGGATCTCAGGGGTCCCGCCCCACCTGGATCTCAGGGGTCCCGCCCCACCTGGATCTCAGGGGTCCTGCCCCACCTGGATCTCAGGGGTCCCGCCCCACCTGATCTCAGGGGTCCTGCCCCACCTGGATCTCAGGGGTCCTGCCCCACCTGGATCTCAGGGGTCCCGCCCCACCTGGATCTCAGGGGTCCCGCCCTGCCTGGATCTCAGGGACCCTGCCCACCTGGATCTCAGGGGTCCTGCCCCACCTGGATCTCAGGGGTCCTGCCCCACCTGGGTCTCAGGGGTCCTGCCCCACCTAGATGTTAGAGGGCTAGTTTCCTGAGCTGGGAGAAATAAGTAAAGCCCCCCAGCCCATGGGATTTTGTTCTGGCCGCCCATGCAGACTCAAAACAGCAGGTTTCAGAAGACAAACTCCTTCCTCTCCCTCCCGTACAAAAACATCTGAATTCCACCCCTATTTGAGGAAGGAATCAACGTCTAAGGGGTTATGAAATCCTGTGGCTGTCCCCGCAGCTAACCCCAGAGTGATGCAACGACCAGGTGGGTACACCCCAGGCCGCTGTGAACCCATCACGCCTGTGGCCCGGACTTTGGCCCTCATCTGTGTGCCGTGGGAACCCGGTGTGGAGATGGCCCTCGCTGGGCCCCACTGATGACTCCGAGAATTCCTGACGGCGAGGGGCTTCCCTGCACACACTCCTGCAGAGACATCAGCAGCCCCGTGTTCCTCGTGGTCTTCGGCGCACTCAGGACCCGCACCTGTGCTAAGCAACGCTGGGTGCCCTGTACCAGGGTGGAAGCCCGTCCCGCCTTCTCTAGCCGCCTCCTGACTCCCTGCCCATCGGCCGCCCCTGTCCCCTGAGGCTGACCGGACAGGGACAGAAGTGGGCACAGATGGCTTGGGGAGTGTAATCAGCATCTCATGTCATTCTTTCTGCTCACTATGGAGTCTCCTTGTCCTTCATTGAACGATCTCGTTACTCCTCACCATCATGATCCAATATCCTATGAGCCACATGGAGGGCAAGACACCACACTCTGCCGCACATGGCCTCCCCCTCCGGTGCACGTCTGTGGCCACACGTTCCCGTCCTATAAGGACACCAGTCCCGTTGCATTAGGATCCCACCCTGATGACCACATCTCAGCTTAATTCCTTCCATAAAGACGCCATCTCCAAACGCAGTCCCATTATAGGTTCTGGGAATGAGGGCTTTCAGGGAGGAGCTTAGTGGGGACAGAAGTCAAACCATAAGCATCACCTTTCCCCTGACCCTACCCAGGAAGGGGAGACACAACGCAAACACAATTTTGCACTGGGAAAATGATTCAGGACCAAGGTAGGCGATGGGTCCCTGCTTTCGAGCGGCATCGAGGTAAATGCTCAGGACCTCGACCCCTCCCAGTCCGTCTCCTGGCCCTGAGATTGTGCCCTGACAGGGCTCTCGGGTGATCCCATTGGCAGGATCACAGTGAGGGGTGTGTGGGCCGTCTCTCTGGGTCTGTAGTGATCTTGACATCCAGTTTAACTGAGGAACAGAACAGCTGCCACACCCAGAGACCACACCTGGGGCTTCGTCCTACCTTCCTCTGTCTGCGGCAGACTGGAGACCGACGTCAGGAACACCGCAAGCCACAGCAATGCCATCGCGAGGCAGCTCCCACGTCAGGCTGTGTGCTGGAAGACAAGGGAGCGTTAGCGTGTGGGACGGAGGGCGGTGAGCTTCGGGAAGGTCCTGCTCAGGTGCACGGAGCTCCGTCCAGGAGGGCAGGTCCTGGGAATGTGCATGTGTGTGTACGGAGCCCCTTCCAGGAGGGAAGGCTCTGGGTATGTGCATGTGTGTGCACGGAGCTCCGTCCAGGAGGGCAGGTCCTGGGAATGAGCATGTGTGTGCACGGAGCTCCATCCAGGAGGGAAGGTCCTGCGAATGAGCATGTGTGTGCACGGAGCCCCTTCCAGGAGGGAAGGCTCTGGGTATGTGCATGTGTGTGCATGTGAGTGCATGCATGTAAACCCATGTCTGTCTGTATGTCCGCCTGCCTTTAAACACTCGCACCCCAGGTCTGACTATGCTCTTGGCTCCCACCTCACGCAGAGATCCGGAAAGGGCACTCCACGCTTGGCACCGGGAAATGCTGCCTTAACGAGGCACGGGAAGGAAGTGTAATTAAAAATATGAATATGAAGCCAACAGAGATTGAATTTCCTGAACGGGCAGAGTTACGGTAACTGAACCCCGCATGGTCCCAACGCCCCAGCCAGGACCTCCTCAGGGTCTCCAGGAAGCCCCCCTCCTCAGCCTGGCTGTCCAGGATCTTCGCCTGGGTGGCCAGCTTCCTGTGCCCAGCGGGACCATCAGTAATGGGGTCTCCCGATGGGCGCCCATCCTCCCCACGTGTCATCATTGTCAAACAGCATTAGTGCCCTGGGGCCGGCTCTCTGTGCCCCTCAGAATTGTCTACAGAACGTGCCCCCTTCACACCATCCCATCGGGAAAATCTCAGCCAGGATTGAGGAGCTGGAACCTCAGATTCCCCTAGCTTTGTCCCGGGCATTCACAGCCCCCACCACGGGACTCAACAGGCAGCCCACGAGGGCTCTTACTTGCTCCCCCAGTTCAGCGCTGGGGCTCCAAGGACATTTCCCATCTCGACAACAGGGCTGACACTGATTTCCAGCAAATGCGCACTCTTGCACAATCTCATAGTGAAACTGCTTCTCGCCAACGCAGGGAACACACACGAGAGACCCCTTCCCGAGGACACGGGGATGGAAAGCTCTAGAATCCTCTTTGGGTGGGAGGTTCCCAGGGACAGGTGTCTCGTACTCAATTCGTAATACAGAGATGCAGGTGAGGATAGAGAGGCGGGGGGCTCAAACTTTCCCGGGGGTCCCTCCAACCCATGTTCACCATAAACCATTTGCATCAAAGCTCAGTGCCTGCTTCTCCCTCTTGGCCCGCTTGTGCTCTCTCTCTCTACAAATAAAGAAATAAAATCTTTAAAAAACCCTTTAAAAATGTAACTCAGAGGGGTCTGGGTGGCTCAGTCAGCTGGGCATCTGCTTTTGGTTCAGGTCATGATCCCGGGTCCCGGGATCGAGTCTCACGTCGGGCTCCCTGCTCAGCTACGAGTCTGCTTCTCCCTCTGCACTCTGCCCTGATCATACTCACGCTCTCTCTCTCAGACAAATAAATAAGATGTTAAAATAAAATATAAGTCAGGGAGCACCTGGGCCCCTCTCTAGGACATTCCATCCAGCTAAAAGAAACCCGTCAGCATGGGCTCTCCCTCCCCTTCCCCTCCCCAGCACTGGGCAGTCACGAACCCACGTTCCGTCCGTGCAATTCCATGTCGCGCCCATTTCTCGGTAAATGGGATCATGCACGCCTTCCTGCGTCTGCTTCTGTCCCTGCTCGCCTTGTCCTTGAGCTCCTTCCCGGGGCTCAGTCCTCGTCCCCTGCGTGGACCGACCACGTCGTGTACACATTTGGGTCATTGTGCATAAGGCACCTGCAAGCGGTTTGTGCTGCATGATGTGTCCGGGCCCCCAGCCCGCCGGGCGGCACTGGACGTCGGGAAGCAGCTGCCGGCAGCCTCATGCCTGCGCTCACGTTGTCCCAAGAACCACGTCGAAGAGCGGGGACAGCGTGGTGGAACTGCACGTCCAGCATCCTCACGTGCCGTAAACCCTCTGCATCCCGGGTCCGGTGCCCACGGCAAATGCACCACGGATGAAGCGAGCCCCACTCCAGTGCCGCTTGTCCCTCCCGGGGCTCAAGGGTCTTACCTGGGGGTCGGCGAAGGTCCCCTGTGGGACAGGCACGCGGCCCGGGGCGGAATCTGGACCCCAGGCTCCTCTGTCCTTGTCCTCTTCCCAGCTGTGCTGCAGGAAGTGTCCCCAAAGAGAAACCAAAGCTGGCTCTCCTTTCTCAGCATTTTTATGGGCTCAGCCGGGGGCCCCACCCCTAAAACCCGGACCCAATGAGACTCAGGGGCAGGGAGGGGGTTTGCTGTCAGTGACCCGGTCCAGAACCGCATCCCCATGTGTCTCGGTGTCTTTTCCCTCGAAGCCAGGGTCAGCCTCTCTGTGCTTTTCCTGGAATGACCCCCCCTTTCTTTCAAAACTGTTATTTTCCTGTTCTCATTTCTCCTTGCGTGTTCCTCTTTGTTATAATCCTAATTACTGCTCGCCATCCACGGCGGGCTTGGGCAACTTCCTGGCATCGCTGATAAGCGCCGCACACACCCGTGGGTGGTGGAGGGCGCCTCCGCCGTCTTCCCTCCAGGTCCTCTGTGCCCCCAGGACACAGACCCTGGTTAGGACCCTGGGTCCCCACGGAAGATGCTGCACAGGGTCGAATGCAGCCCTCCAGGTGGCAAGCGGCGTCCAGCTTCCTTTCTAGTTGCAATGGACCTGGGCTCAGCCCCTGGTGAGGGACTGACCCCTTGTCATCACCCCACTGACCCTCGTGACAACACACCAGCTCCCTTGTGGGTCAGGACTCTGTGATAAGGGAGGTGCAGTTGGAAAGACCCCACTCTGATCCCCCCTCCGTGGACTTTATTTCGGAAAAGGGTCTTTGGAGATCTCAGTGAATGAAGGATCTGAGATGAGCCCATCTTGGGTGTGCTTGGAGGAGACAGAAGATGAGACACAGACACAGAGAAGCCCCGTGACTCAGAGCATGGCTGTGTCATTGTCATCCTCCTGAGCCCCAGGCCGGGCCCCTCTCCAGGGCAGCGTGCACCCAGCTGCTCTGGGCACCGAGCTAAGATGCTCATGTCTGGATGGGGCTCCTGGGAGGCGTGGTCCACGAAGCATCTGCCTTCGGCTCAGGTCATGATCCCAAGGTCATGGGATTGAGCCCCGCATGGGGCTCCTTACCTCATGGGGAACCTGCTTCTCCTTCTCCCAGTTCCCCTGCTTGTGTGCTCTTTCTCTGTGAAATAAAAAGACTTATATATACCTAAAAAAGATGCAGAGGTCTGGGTGGGGCATTTGAAGCCAGCTCCCCAGATGCCCTGCGTAGCCGGTGCTCGCCTGCAGGTGTCTAGGGCATGGAGGGGAGGCCGCACAGAGGCCCAGGGCCAGCGGCAGAGAGTGGCCAGAGAAAGACGGGGCTGGGACGGGGAGCTGTCAGGGTCAGTGGGAACCTGAGAGCGTTGTGGGAAGAAGCAACCTCTTTGGGCAGAAGTGGAAGCTGCCAAGGGTTATTAAGGAGGCAAAAGTGACATCAGGAGTTTGTGCCCTGGGTCATAACACACGGACCTCCTTACGGCTCAGGACTCTATGATTAGGATGCTGTGGCCAGAACCAGGGAAGGACTCAGGTCCCTCCCCAGGGACCAGCATTGACTCCCAAACCTGGAGAAGGGCTTTGGGTCCCTTTCTGTGTTTGCGCCTTCCTCCCTCCCACCGTCCCCACTGCTGGCCGCCAGGCTAGTGTCAGCCCTAACCTGGGACAAAACTGCAGATTTCGTCTTGGAGGGTCCCTGGACGGGGGGTCCTGGCAGGGCTAAGGAAGCTGGTCCCCTCCAGAAACCAGCCAGGAAGGCATCTGTCCATGGGAATCCAAGACCTCTTCCCTACGGATTCTAGAACGTCTTGAACTTTGCTCTAGGGACCCCAGGTCTCTCCACCCACTTGCTGTGTGCTTCCCGAACATCTGGGCCCTATGACCAGACAACAAAAGACTTCCAGGTCTCACGAAGGGGGAAAGCAGGACAAAGCCAGCAATGGGGGTCTGGGGTGGGGGTGACAAGAGCTTCCATTGTGAGCATAGATTGCAGCCCTCGAAGGGCAAGGACTGAACCTGCGCGCACAGAGGAACAGAAGACGGGAAACGGGAAGGGAAAGTGGGTGAGGGAGGACGTGCAGATGCACGGTGGGGAGGACCCAGAAGAGACCTTCTCCACCCACAAGATGTGCACAGGACTCCAGAGAAGACCTTCCCTACCCAGCCAGACGCACCTGTGCACGGAGCCCCCAGTAGACCTTCTCCACCCAGCCAGACGCACCTGTGCACGGAGCCCCCAGTAGACCTTCTCCACCCAGCCAGACGCACCTGTGCACACAGCTCCCAGACACAACCCGCTTGCTTGGGGATGTGGTCAGCTCTGGGAGAAGGACAGGAGGACAAGAGAAACCCTTGGGCTCACTGGCCCCAGGCATGGCAAATGACAGCTCTAACCTCATGGTCTTGGGGCATATGGGTCCTCAGCGATGGTCAATGGTCTCTTCTGAGGGTCCACGGAGGTGGCAAGTGCCCCAACATTATATTATGTTAAATTACATATTATATTATGTTGTATATTATCGTATTATACATTACTGTATTATATGTTATTATATTATATTACATTGCATTGTATCTTACTGTATTATGTTCAAATGTATTCTAGACAACACTAGCTGTGCCTTATATAGAATACATTATAATAATATGACACATATCCATTAATGTGTTATATCCATTCTATTAATGTTGAGATTAGTGTCTTAGTTATATAAACAATAACATTTTATATATTTTATTTTATGTATTATTTATAGATTATTTATTTTGGTTGCTTATTATTTATAGATTTGTAGGTATTATAGATTATAGATTATTTATAGATTATGGATTATATGGAGATCTATATCGTTTTATTTTAAATGTATTTCCTAATAATTTTTATTAATTCATTTTAACGTACCTGTGTGTTTGTGCATATTAATATTTTTGGTGGGCTTGTTGAGGAAGAAATGCAATGAGCCACGTGTTTCCAGTGGGGCCGGGGAACCGGAAGGAGCTACGTGGTCTGAGCTTGCCCCATTCCCGAGTTTACCCGCTCCGTCCAGGGGCAGGAGGTGAGGTCCCCTCCCACCAGGCAACCCCAGACCCTGCTCACACAGACCGCGCTTCACAAGCAGCCGCCGCCCTGGGATTCAGAAGCATTTCTAGAGCCTCCTTCTTGGAGCGAGCAGGAGAATTTCATCCAGTCTTCCCTGCAGATGTGCTGCCTCCGGAAAACGCCTCCTTTGTCAGCAACACTTTCCTCCGAATTAGAGAAGTCCTGTTATTTCCGGGGGCGGCAATCTGGCGTGAGGAGGACCATTGTGAAGCCAGATGCAGGACGTCAGGGGGCACGGTGACGGCCTCTTAGGGAGGGAGGACTCGGCCTGGGGGGTCTTGGACTCCTGGCCGCCCCGCCCTGGTGCTGCACCCTTCAGTGAGCCCGTGTGGGGGACACTCTGCCGCTCAGAGAGAAGCAGCTGGTCCTGGGCTCCAGCACGGGGTCCCCAAGCTCCAGCAGGACCCAGGACCCAGACTACGGAGCCCTTTACGTGCCCGGTGCCGGGGTCTGGGGAAGACCCACCATCCCGCTCCTCGGTGAGCCCAGGGCACGAGCAGAGGTGAAATGTCCCTACGAGACACCTGGTCAGCTCTGAGATCATCCAGACCCCTCGGCCTCCCTGCGAAGCCTCAGGGCCACCTTCTGCCTTGAGGTTAGCCTTGCCCTAGGACCAGGGGGCGCCAGTAGCATGACCTCAGTCCTCATCCAGGCGTTTCCCGGAGATAAGGGGCTTCCCTGCTGAATAGCTAAAAACAGAACCATGTTTCTGGGGACATGCCAATCTCTTCTACAGTTTTCTGTTCCCCAAGGAAAATAAACTCTTTCTATTTTCTTTTAATTTACCTATATTTTTGTCTTATAAAGGGTGAGACAGAGGGAGAGGGAGAGAGAGAGAATCTTGAGCTACGTCCACGGTGTGAGGCAGACCCAGGGTTCCATCTCATGACCTTGGATCATGACCCAAGCACGAATCAAGGCGGAGTTTAACTGACGGAGCCTCCCAGCGCACTAGGAAACAAACAGTTTAAGTAATTGTGCAGGTCAAATGCTGCCTCCCCAAATTTAGGTCCTTTGGAGAATGGAAAGGGGACCTTATTTGGAAATAGGGTGTTTGCAGATGTGATAAAGGTTCTGAGGTGAGCTCTCCCTGGATCAGGGTGGCCCTAAATCCAAATACCGGGGTCCTTGTAAGAGACAGAAGAGGAGACACAGACACAGAGGAGAAGCCACATGAGGATGGAGGCAGAGATGGGAGGGACGCGGCCACAAGCCCAGGGATGCCTGGAGGCAGAAGCTGGAAGGGGAAGGAAGGACCTTCCCTGGAGCCTCAGGAAGGAGCACAGCCCTGCCCACCTGTATCTCAGCAGTCCTACCCCACCTGGATCTCAGGGGTCCTGCCCCACCTGGATCTCAGGGGTCCCGCCCCACCTGGATCTCAGGGGTCCCGCCCCACCTGGATCTCAGGGGTCCTGCCCCGCCTGGATCTCAGGGGTCCTGCCCCCCCTGGATCTCAGGGGTCCTGCCCCGCCTGGATCTCAGCATCCCTGCCCCACCTGGATCTCAGGGGTCCTGC
>PITA01031497.1:0-15138 GCA_004023965.1 Spilogale gracilis
TCCCAGAAGCTCCCCCCCAGCATCCCGGCTGCCCCCTCCCATCCTGGCCACCCCCACCCGCTGCCTCCCTCCCCCTCCGGGATGCCCACTCCGTGGAGCCTGCGGTCACAGTAATCCTGAGGCACGCGCGCCACCTGGTGGCCATCGTCTTAACTGCAGCACCGTTCCCCAAGCTGAGGGCGGGGTCTCAGCTTGGGCAGGGGAGGGCAGAGGCGTCTGGTGCGGGTCCGGTCCTGTGCCCCTTCCTCTGGGGCCCAGGATGGGTGTGCCAGCAAATAGGTCCCCTACCCCAAGCCGAGAGCCCACTCCCGCTATGTCCCACCTTCCTTCTCTCCTGGGAGGACTGACACCCTGTGCAGTCTCCCTCGTTCCCACGCCTTTGGTTGGGGTGGCAGCGCATTCTAAAACAAATATGCTCATGCCTCAAGCTCCCCATTGTAATAAACTGGGCTTCTTCCTCCGGGCCCCCAAAATGCTGCACATCAGGCAGCACCCCTGCCCCCAGAACTTTGTCCTCCGCTCCCCTCACGCTCTCCCTCTGCCCCTGTGCACTGTTTCTGGACCCTCAGACAGACCTGGCTGCCTCAGGGCCTTTGCACATGCTCTGCTCTTGGCTTGCTACTCCTTCAGCATGTCACGTGATGGGCTTCTCATGTAGTTCCAGGCCTCAGAGTGGTTGTCACTGTTTCTGAACCTGCCATCTGGGGGTTCTCCGTTTCTTCGCCCCAGGACACCTGCTCTTTCCCAGTCTGGGTGTGCGGTGGGTAGGGGGAGCTCTGTGGGTGGGTTTATAGCTTCCTGTTGTTGGTACTCCCCGAGGGAAGGCGCCCCGCATCGCACGGACCCCACATGCCCAGAATGACGCCTCCAGGATTTGGACTCCCCTCCTTTGAGCCCCTGTGCCCAGAGCTGCCCCCACCAGACAGCCCAAGGCCTCAGCTCTCCCTGCTGCCCTGTGAACTAGAGGGGGTGGTCAGGACGGCCTCAGACTTAGTGTTTCTCTGGCCTTGCTGGTTTCCAAGGACTTCCCAGCCCTGTGGCTGCTTGGGGCTGGGCCTCCCAGGGGGTCCGGCTGCCACTGGGGAGTCACGGCCAGTGGGGGTGGCGGGCACTGGGGAGACAGTGGTGCGGAAGGAGGCCGCCCCAGCCTGGCTCCCAGCGGCACCTGTGAGTTGGGTCCTGTGGCTGGTCCAGGAAGGAAGTACAGGTGAAGAGGCGACCAGGGTGGGATTTGACTGCAGGGATGCCGAGGGCCGCTCCACAGAGGGGAGACGGCGGGGAGATGGGCGGGCGAGGGGGGCCGGGCCTCGGGGTGGCCGGGACAGGCAGGGACCACTCCCAGAGCTTGCAGCCTCCAGAGTGGGCTGGGAGAGTGCAGGGCCCCCGGGGAGGTCAGGGGGCCTTCCTGGGGGATGCGTCAGACCCCAAGCAGGGGGAGACCTGCCCGGGCCTGGGGAGTGGGCTTTAGGAGCTGCGTTGGCTGCCCTGGGCGCCGGCGGGCTCAGAGGGGTGCGCAGGCCACCAGGTGGCACTGCCGTCCGCGGGATGCGGGCGCCGCTGGCCGGGAGCCGGGCGCGAGCAGGAGCCAGAGCCAGACCGCAGCCGGGAGCGCGGGAGGGGCCGAGTGTGGGCGCCCAGCGAGGGGCTCCGAGAGCAGCCTGATGTGTAAATGGTGGAAAGAAGTCTCCGTGAGCTGTGCCTTCCCCGAGAGCCCATATGTCTGCCTTTCCTTCCCGCCAAGAGCTGTTATCTGGCCGGAGCAGGGGGCCCGGGCCTCCCAGGGATTAAGTGTTCAGCTGAACCAGGCGGACTGGGGAGGCCTCTCCTCTGTGCTGCGGGTCTGGCCGTGTGCGCGGCCCACGTGGGCCCGAGGCTCCCGCCGCTTCCCGGGCAGAGGGCTCCCGCCATGCTGTTGACACGTGTGCGGGTAGGGTGCGCGGTGCCCCGCGGGTCCACACGGCCACGTGGGAGCTCCCGCCTGTGTCCCGAGGACGGGCAGGCCCAGGTGAGGGGCCGTGCCTCCCCGGCTGATTCTCCAGCCCCGCACACAGGGCCCCTCGGAGGCGGGACACAAACACGGCTGGTGCTGGGCGTACCAGGGAATTGTCCCGCGAGGCTGTGGTTAAAAACCCCGTGAGCCACGGCCCGGAGGCCTGGGGGATGAGGTCATCACTTGTGGCTTCCTCCCTCGCTGCCGCCGAGGCTCCCTCAGCCCGCCGAGGTGACCGGGCCCTCCTGCCAGCGGGCTTGCCGCCCCCCCCCCCCCCGCGTTCCTGCTTCTCCAGGACCCTCCCGCCCTACGGGCCTCACTTCTCTAGCTACGGCAGGAGGCCCCCCCAGGACTCCGGGCCCCTTGACAGCCCTCGATGGGTCCCCGTTTCCTGGAAGAAGGTCCAGGCTCTGTCCCCGGCCCCCGCAGACCCGCACGTTTGCAGCCTGGGCCCCCCACGCCCTTCCCATGCCGGCAGGGCTGGCCAGGCTGACTGCAGGGCCGACGGAGGCCACGGTGGGGAGGCTCTTCTGTGCTCACCCTCGGCTTGCACGGAGGGCACGCGACTCACAGAGCTCAAGTCACCTGTGGCCGAGCTGTCCCACTGGCAAACCCGGGGGTCTTGTTCCCTCGGGGGCTGCCCCCGGCTCCTCAAACGCCCCCCGCATCCAGCAAAGCCCCGTTCCCGCTCCCCGGCTTCGGAACCCCTCCTTGCCAGCCCCGTGGCGAGCCCACAGGGGCCTCTGGGAGGACCTCCTCTCCCTGCTTTGGAAGCTGGAGCTCCT
The DNA here is from genome assembly GCA_004023965.1 of Spilogale gracilis. Lineage (NCBI taxonomy): Eukaryota > Metazoa > Chordata > Mammalia > Carnivora > Mephitidae > Spilogale > Spilogale gracilis. Next base: position 2,776 of record PITA01031497.1, read on the forward strand.
TTGTGTCTGTCCTGGGCACACAGGAGTCCCCCAGGGAGACTTGGGTCCTGGTGGCCACCAGGCTCCGCCCGGGCGTTCTGCTGTAGACTGGGGCCAACCCCCGGCGGGGTACCCCCTGCACCCGTCCAGCCAGCAAACATTTGTTAAGCCCCTGCTGCGTGGTGGGGTAGGTGTGCAGAGGGCATGGCAGCCGGTGGGGCCCTGAGGGGGCCGCCCCCCACCCCCGGCATGGGAAGGCAGTGGCGTTGGCTGTCCGGACTGTCCCTCTTGGCTGACCCTGGGTGACCAAGCCCCCACAGGCCGACCGAGCCTCAAGCAGCCGGAACCTGCACTCTGGGTGTTTCCGTGCCCGTAGAGGCAGGAGGGCAGAGGTTCTCTTCACAGGGTTCTGGCCAGCCGAGCAGGGCGGCACAGTCCGCAGCTGGGGGTCTGGGGTCCCAGTGGCACAGCCGTGGTACGTGCCGACCCAGGGGGATGGCGGGTCACGGATGCTGCCGGATGGGGTCCGGGCAGAAGCGGCCATGAAGACCCAGGGCCTGGGAGGAGGGCCCTGGACGGTGCTGGGGGGCAGGCTGCTGTGGGGCTGCCTTCGGGGCCTCTTACCAGACTTGCAGAGCGTTGCCCTCTAGGACCTTGGCCAGCCTGTCAGAGCCCCAGGCCAGTGGGTGGGGACTCCCGAGAGCAAACCCCCAGCCCCTTGGTGGCAGTGAGCATCGGCCTGAGCCACCCCTAAGACCCCCAAAGTGGGGCCCCCTGTGCTACAACACCTGCTCACTGGGCTTCACACCCCCCCCATCAACCGCTGTCCACACTCGGGGCTCGCTGCCCGCCCAGGTCTGCAGCACGGTTTTCTCATCAGGTGGGGCTCGGTTTTGCCCTCCGTGACCCGGTTGCCCGGGCCATTCCTTTGTGGTTTCCCCCTGGGCTTTGGGGGACCTCAGGGACCAGTGCTGCTGTGCCTGCTTTAGAAAGGGGACTGGGCCCTGGACCCCAAGGACATCTGAGCAGGAGGAAGCAGAGGGCTTGAGGCTGCGGGGCCCCAGGGCGGTGGCTTGGGCAGTCTCCACCACCAGGGGACATGGTTTCCACCCCACCCAAGACCCCATGCCTGGGGAGGGCTCAGGCTGGCTGCATTCCTGGCCTGGAGGCAGCTGCTCCGGAGAGGACAGCTGACCGACCCTTTATGCGGGGTCTGCACTCGGCCGAGAGCTGTGAAAGCAGGAGTCCTCACTGTTACCGGGACCTTCTGCCCGGACACCAGGGCCCTGTGTGTGGACGGTCCTGCACGGGCTTGTTTTCTGAAACAAAGACATCCTCTGTGAGGCCCACAGCTGGCCCGTTATCTATCTCCAGAACCGTTCTATCGATCAAGTCTGTTTGGGACGAGGTGGGGGGCTTGGGCAGGGGGGGTCGCAGAAATGGCCCCAAGTATCTGAAACCTCCCTGAAACACACCCCAAGTCCCCCATGGATGCTGCCTGGAGGAAAAGGGGAGGCGGGCCTCAGCGGGCGCGTCTGCTGGCGGATCCCCAGGGTCCAGGGGCGACGGCACGAGGGCCCCGAGGGCGGCTGGGCCTGACCAGCACCGGCCTCTCCTCTCCTGCAAGTCCCCCGAGTCTGGACCTGACCGTGTCTCTACAACACTGCCTGTTTTCCGGCTGTAAAACCCGGTGATGCGAGGTGTGCGCCGGCCTCTTCTCTGGGGGCCCCGTGAGAACCCCGCGGGCACCCCCGTCCGTCACCCTGGGTTCCGCTGGCCTGCCTGACCCTGCTCCTCCCCTCCCTGGGAGGCCATCCACAGGCCCCCGACGGCAGAAACGGCCAGCCTGCCTGTTGGGGAGCAGGAGCACGGGGCAGGAAGAGCCAGGGAGCCGGGGCAGCCCAGCTGCGGGGGCGGTGGGCCCCACGGCCTCTCCCAGCACCTGGGGTGCATGCGTGCGCCTGGTTTCTGGGCTTTTTCCCCAAAGTGGCCAGGTGTCAGTGACCTCCATTCTTCTCCATGCCCTACTGTGCTTTCTTTCTTCCTTTTAGAAATTGTGACAAGTCTGTGTTGGGGTGCAGGAGGTTGGGGGACACGTGGGGCTCCCCTGCCTCTGGGCGGGTGGGGGGTTCAGCAGGGGAGGAGTTCCTCCTGCTGGCCTAGAAAGTGACGCCTGTATGAGGGGGCGTGCATGGGTCCCCGGGGCACCCAGCCGCCCCCCAGGAATGAGGCTGCCCACACGGCACTCTGGGCCTGCCAGTATGGAGTGAGCCTGGGAGGGAGGCCTGGACCTCCTGGCGCTCCCAGGCCGGCCCCCAGGACTCATTGTCAGCATGTCCCCGAGGCCCAGGACAGAAGTCAGACGCCAGGCTGGGGGCCCCTTGCTGTGGCCCCCGCAGGCTCCTCTGCTCGGGATTTAGCAGGATTAGAGTGTGCCGTGCGTGGGACACGTGTTTCCTTTATGCTCTGCCCGAGGGCTGCAGAGACACTGGTCATTAAGTGCACCTCCAGTGGGGGTCTCCGGTGCAGGGTAGCTGGAGGGCCGGCCGGGGAGCCTCCACAGCTGACATAACATAACGGGGTCCGGGCCGAACAGGCGCTGTGTCGCCGGGCGCAGGTGGGGCCTGGCCCTGGCCCTCGGGGGTAGGCTCCGGGGGGCCGCCCTGGGGAAGTCATCGGGGTAACAGGATGAGCCCAGAGGGGCCTTGTGGCCGTGGGGCGCGGCGTGCTGGTGTGGGCCCGCTGTCGCCACCCAGACGAACGGGCTGTCCGAGTGGCTGGTGACTCGGCGGCGGCCACGGGCCTGTGGGGGTGTCTGAGTCATCGCCCCAGGGGACGGCATTCAGTCGGGTTCTAATCCCATTCTCTGCCTCCCAGCTCACGCAGAATGAAAACCAGAGCCCCGGCTGTGTGGCTGGGGACGTGTGTCACTGTGTGATGGCATGGGCAGCAGGAAGGGGCTCCTGCGGCTTTGCGGGGTCAGCCCTGAACCCCTGTCCCCTCAGCTGGCCGCAGGGCTGGGGCGCGGCGACCCTCCACTGCAGTTTTCTACTTTCTGGTCACAAGATCCTGGGCTGGTCGGGTCGACTGGGTGGGGCGAGTGGACACAGGGGCCACAGGGGATGCCCAGGCTGCTGCCAGCCCACAGTGCCCCCGTCTGCCCCTTCTGCACCCTTGGGCTTGAGGGTACCCATTGTTCGGAGGAGCCAATGGGAAGATGGGCCGGGCGTCCCCCCCTGTGGGAGGCAGGCAGGCGTGGGCCTCCCGGTTACGCCGAGGCGCACACACACCTAATGCCCACTCGTGGAGGCCCCCACGTGTGAACATGCTCACGTGGCCTATTTGCTCCCGTGTCTGCATGCGCGCGTGCAGGCGCGGCCCCGGCGTTTCGGGCCAGCGGGGAGCGAGACCCCCTCGGGGCCGCCTTCCATTTGCACATTTAATCCAGAAACTATCAGCACGGGAGGCCGCAGGAGAACAGAGTGTCAAGTGTGTGCTGAGAGGCACGGCCTGCCCCCTGTCCCGGCCGCGATGACCCGGTCAGTCCGAGCACGGTGAGCCGAGAGAGATCTGTGCATCCAGAGCGCGCCTGCTGCGGGGGCCCGGGGGAAGGGCAGGCGTCTCGGCTTCGTCCTCCGTTTCTCGAGCTGCCCCGGAGCCTCTTCGCAGGGCCGCTCTCCTCACCTGGCCGGGGAGGGCTGGGGTCAAGCGCTGCGGTCCTCGGGTGTGGGGCCCGGGCTGTGGTCCTCACGTCACTCATTTCTCGGTGTCGTCGACCCCGTGAGGTCCTGCACCCAGCATTTGCTGGGAAGCCTGGGCTGAACCACCACCCCTGTGACCTCGCTATTTCCGGGGGGCCGGGGGGCTGGGGAGCTGGCTTGGTCCCGCTGTGGGATCCTCTGAACTCTCCCGGCTTGCTCAGAGCCTCCGTCTTCACCTTCGGTTCAAGGTGACGTCCGTTTTTAAATGAGGATGGCTGCTAGGCTCCTGGGCAGCTCTGGGACATCCTGGGGGCTGCTAAGAATTTCTACCTTCTCCCCAGTGTTCTAAGGCCCCTGGTCTAAGGCTCCATCATGGGCTCCCAGAGCGGACGGACGGCAAGGGGCAGCGGGGGTGGCGAGCACCCCTTCTTCAGAGAGGCTGGCCATTTGGCAGCTGGCCTTCCTGGTCCGGGACAGGCTGGCTCCTGGGCGTGACTCTCCAAGACCCCAGGCCTGGGCCCCCACCGGGGAGCCTGAAGGAGGCAGTTGGGGTCCAGGCCCCTGAGACCATCCAGGGAGCCCACACGTGTCACTGACCTTCCCTGGGCCTCAGATCCTTCACGTGGGAAAGTCAAGTGACGGTGGCGGCTCTGACACGTGGGGCCGTGGGTGGTGGGTGCATACAGCGCCAGGGTTCTCAGCCCAGACGCCAAAGGGACGGCGGCAGACGGCGGTGGACAGTGGATGGTGGTGGACGGCGGCGGATGGTGGTGGACGGCGGCCTCCTGGTCCAGGGGGTGTTGGCGGCAGGGTGGGGTGCCGGGGAGGCAGGTGGGAAGGCTATCTGTACCCGCGGCAGGTGCCCCGGCCGTGAGGGGCTCGACTTCGTGGCGGCCGAGCAACCCGGACCTACACGAGGGGCTGTGCCCGTTTATCCCTGCAGCTCTCCTAAAACGGACCAGCCACGCTGAGGGGCATGAACAGCAACAGAAGCCACCTTTCATACGCTCAGTTGGGTGAATTCTGGCCTGTGTGGACGCCTTGAGACCCTCCGGGCAGCAGACTCCACCATCACTCCCCGAAGGTCCCCGTGCCCGTGGGGTGACCTCCTCCCACCCGCCCCGCCTCGGCTCCCTGCCGACGGGTGCTGATAGAAGTCACTCCCCACTGGCTTGTGTTTTCTAAAGTTTTCCAGCGCCTCCCTGCCCGGCCCCTTTCACCTGCCCTCAGTTTTTGGAGACTCATCCTGTTTGTCGTGTGTGTCAGGGGCCCCTTCCTTGTTACCGCTGGGTCGATTCGTATTTCCTTTCTCTTGGGTGAGCACCGGGAGTAGGCTGGCCGCACGGCGGGGCAGGGGTTTACCTGCTCCTTCTGCGTTCCCGCTGCCTCGGCCCACGGAGGCCCGGTGCAGTCGGTCTCTCGGTTGGACCCCGTGTGCGGGTTGTGGCATCTCGTGCTTTTGCCTTGAGTCTCTAATGGCGGGTGGTGCCGAGGGTCTTGTCGAGTGCGCCCAGCTCTCCCTGGAACTTGTGAGGTCAGAGAGCTTTTCCGACCTTCAGTCATAAAACTGAGCCGGCTGTCTTACTATTAAGCCATAAGAAACTCTTTCCATGTTGTAGGCACGTGCATGTATGCTTGAAGATATTTCTCCCCTGCCTACAGTCGCCCTTCTCATTCATGCAATGCTGTCTCTTAAAAACTAAAGTCCTCTGTTTTAATGAAGTCCAACTTATTGCTTTTTTTCTTTTTTGGGGTGTGTGTGTGTGTGTGTGTGTGTGTGCGCGCGCGCGCGCGCCTGTGCACCTGCGTGCTCTTCATGTCTAAGAACTCTTTCCCAAGCACGTGATTGCTAAGGTTTTCTCCTGGTGCTTCCCATCCTTCCACTGAGGTCCCCGAGTCAACATTCGTCAGCCGTGTAAAGTACGGGTAGAGGTTCATGACTTATATGTGAATGTCCAGTTGTCCCAGTGCCACTTGTTAAAAAGGGTCCTTAACCTGGGAAACCACATGGAAACGGTTTTTAAAAGTCAGCTTATGAGAACATGGGTTTATTTTTGGACCGTCTGTTTGGATGCCCTGGGCTGCTCATCAGTCTGTGCTGGGACGACACGGCCATTCTTACGGTAGCTTCAGAAGAAGGCTTGCAGTGAAATAAGGTAATCAGCCAGCGTTGTTCCTCTCGCGTCGCTCTGGTTATCCCAGGTCCTTTGCATGTCTGTATGATCTGTGTAAATTTGAGAAGCTGCTGGTCAGTTTTTACAAGGAAGCTTGGTGGGATTTCGTTTGGAAAGGCACCAAACCCCAAGATCAGCAGGGGGAGGATTGATCTGCCTAGATGGAATCTTCTGGACCATGGGTGTTGTTCACATTTATTTCGATGCTTCATTTGTATCTGGATGTTTCGTAGTTTCCAGAACAAAAGTCCTGTGCATCTCTTGTTGGACACCTAAGTGTCTCCTGGGTTTTGTACTGTGGTCCGTGGCATTTCTCTGGTATGTCTGGTTTCCGGCCATTCATTGCTGGTATTCAGAACTATAATTTCAGTATCTTATGTCTTAAAACTTTCCCAACTCAATTCTTACTTCTAGCAGCTTTTTTTGGTGGATTCCATGGATTTTTTTTTTCTTTTTACATTGATAATCCCGTCTTCCAATAAAGGCCATTGCACCTCTTCCTTTCTAGTCTGGATGCCCGCTTGTGTCTCTTGTCCGACTGTGCTGGCCGCCCCTGCGGACATCCTCCCCTGGCCACCTACCGTAGGAGAAGTGCGTGGTGCCTCTCGCCACCTGTCTGAAGGTGTCTGTAGACCCCCTCTCCCAGAGTGAGGAATATCCCTCCTGGTACAAATGCTTGAGAGAATTTTTGGTTTTTTGGTTTTTTAACACAGGTGGACATTGAACTTTCTCAAGTGTTTTGTCCACATCTCTTGAGCGTGGTGAATTACGTTGATTTGTCTTCAGATGTTAAAGGAAGCTCACTTTGCTACATAAACCCTACTTCCTTCGTGTCCTCTTACTCTCTCTATACACTTTTGGGTTTCTTCATTCATTACAATTTTGCTAGGGAAGTTTGCATCTCAGTTCATGAGGGATATTTTCTGTGATTTTCTGATAATGTTTTGGGTTTGGCTACAGAGTAATACTGTCAGGGCCGAGTGAGCTGGGCCGTGTTCTCTCTTCACGCGGGAGAAGAATTCCTGCAGAATCGGTCTTATTTCTTCCTTATGCTCATGGTGGAATTCGTCAGGAAAGCTGTCTGGGCCTAGGCTTCTCTTTGTCAGATGGTTGGTTAAGTAGATTTTAACTATTGAGGCTACCTGTTTCTTCCTGGGTGTGCTTTGGTATTCCGCATGTTTGAAGGCCTGTGTTCGCGTCACACCAGTGTGAACATCTGTGGGACTTGTAGTGATGTCTCCTGTCTTGCTCTTGATGTTGGTGATTTGTGTCTTTTTGTTTTTTTTGGTGATCAGTCTGGCTATGAGTTTAATAATTTTTATCCCAAAGAACCAACTTTTGAATGGGGCTTCAATGTTGCGTTTTGGGGCTTTCCTTGGTGTCTGTACTGGTTGTTATTTTTTATTAGACTTAATTAGTTTACTCAGCTTCCCTTTTTCTTCTTTGTTAAAATGGAAGCTGAGCACCTTGGCTAGAGGTCCCTCTAATGCAGTGATGGTGGGGGCATGCCTCCCCTCTAAAGACTGTAGCACAGATCTTGATGCATCACGTTAGTTTCATTCCATTCAAAGTATCTTCTAATTTTCTTTTTGTTTTCTTCTTTGATGCCTGGATTAATTAAGAGTGTAATCCCTCCCAAACATTTGAGGATTTTTGAGATACTTTTCTGATACTGATGTCTACTTTAATTCATTTGCAGTCAGAGAAAATACTTAATATGATTTGATTCTTTTTAAATGCATTAAAGACTGGTTTGCTGACCCAGCGCATGGCTCGTGTTGGTGGATCTCGCACCAGGTGCTGGGAAATGCTGTGTATCCTGCTGCTGGGAGGCCCGTCCCCCAGACCTCGACTGCTGGCTGTGGTCAGCACAGTGTCCCGGCTGCTCGTTCTGCCAACGCCCGCGGCCTCCGGCTCCAACCGTGAGGCTGTGTGTGCGACCTCTAGAGCCCGTTGCCCGTGCCTGGTGTAGTGTGTCTGTTATTGGGGTCTCAGCATGCAGGACCATTATGCCCTCTGATGAACGGGCCCCCTTATCACTACGAAACCACTCTCTTTATTCCTGGACATGTTCTTAGCTCTGGAATCTACCGGTCTGATACTCACGTGACCCCTCCAGCTCTCTCTTCCTTGATGTTCCCACAGTGTATCTTCTTCATTTATTTTGCCTTTAAGCTACGTGTGTCTTCCATTTGGGGTGTGCCCCTTGTCCGGAGCATGGCAGCCTGAGCCTGGGTGTTCCCCTCTGCAGGGCTCCGGGCCCCGCTCATTTGCATATTCATTAGCATGACCTATGTCCTTGGTCTCAGCTCGGTCACCGTCTTTCAGAACCGTGTATATTTTGTCACCTTGGCTGTGTTCTACTTTTCCTTAAAGGACGTGCGTTCTTTCCTCCACGGACACCCTCTGCGTTCGGGAAGGCTCGTGCTTCGGTCTGAAGGCCACTGCACTGCTTGCACCTGTCACGTTTCCTGGCCTTGTTTTCTCAGCTAACTCTTCGCAGGCCGGCGTGCTGACACTCATGCACAGCCTGGACGCCCACTTGCTCCCCAAACACGAGTGACACGTGTCTGCGATTCACACCCCAAAGCCTGGGCGGACCGCTGGGCGCCCAGTGGAGAGACAGTGCACTGCTGTGTTTGCGGTCCTCAGTAGAGGAGGTGTGGGGGCCTCGCTGAGCCGTGGGGCTCTGTGCGAAGGTGAAGGACTGACTCAGGCAAGTATTTCAGTCAAGGGCGCTCCGGGCAGAAGGGACGGCACGTGGGGCTGGCCCTTGTGTGCCTCAGCTGGGTGGGGTGCCGGCCGTCTGCCTGTGCTTCCCTGCGGGAGCCTCTATCTCCTGCTGCAGGGTATCGGGGACCCTGGGGCTTGTGGGGTCCCCAGCGGTAAGCTGCTGGGACCACATGGACGTGAGTGGGCAGGGCGTGTGCCAAGAAAACGTCTTTTTAGCTTTCATCTTATAAAACCAGTAGAGTCTTCTCCCCAGGCTTTCTGAGCCCACAGAGCAGTGTGCAGAACTACGGAGGCCCAGGCACCTGCATCCCGCCCCGGTGCGCCCCGCTATGACCCTCACATGTCAGTGCAGGGTGCTCGTCACAACTGATGAACAGACGTCTGTGTGCTACTGTGCATTCACGGACACGGCTCACATGAGGGTCACTCTTGGTGCACTTTCTGTGGGTGTTGACCGACGTGGAAGGACATACCCTGTCATGCAGCGGAGCGTCACTGCCCCGAAGGCCCTCGGCGCCCCTCAGTGCCTCCCCCCCTGCCCGGGGCCCCTGCCAGCACAGGCCCTCAGGAGCAGGCTGTGCCAGCGGTGAGGCTCAGGCCCCAGGATGGGGGCGCACTGCAGGCTCCCCCGGGTGTGCAGGCTCCCCCGGGTGTGCAGACTCCCACAGGCTCCCCCTGGTGTGCAGGCTCCCCCGGTGTGCAGGCTCCCGCAGGCTCTCCCCGGTGTGCAGGCTCCCGCCCGGTGTGCAGCCATACCCTGGGCTAGGCTGGCAGGGCACACCACCTCACTCCCCTGCGGGTGCATGCAGAAGCGGGGACCTGGGCCCATGTCTTGGTCTTGCGGGCGGGTTGAGCCCTGACAGTCGGCGGCTTGAGCCAGCCTGCCCTTCTGCTCACTCTGTCTCCCATAAGCCTTCACGCTCCTTGGCCATGACCTGGGCTGTGCTCTGAGTGTCCCCGGGTTGAGGGCACCCCCCACGGCCTCCAGCGGACAGGCCTGGGCTTGGCTGTCTTGGCGTCAGAGGCCAGGCCTCCCACCTGGGGCTGCACGGCTCCATCCCAGGCAGCCGCGTACCTGCGCAGCCCCGGGCCCACGTGTGCCCTGTCGCGCCTGGGCATGGCTTCCCTTCACGCCTTGTTCAGAGCGTCTCGGCCGCCTGCCTGGCTCTCCCGCAGCCAGGCCTCACCGGCGCCCACCACACGGCAGTCGGGATGGACCTCCTCAAAACGTGAACGAGATCCGGTCGCCACCTTGTTTAGAACTCTCCAGAAGCTTCCCACGGCCATGAAGGGACACCCACAGCCCTCCCTGTGGCCCACAGAGCCCCTCGAGGCGGGGTCCGTGCTCGGCTCTGCTGGCCCCGCCTCCCACACTTGGCCTCCCTGAGGTCCAGCCTTCCCCACGTACCAGCCTCCGGCCTTCACGCCGCAGCCCCCGCATCACTTCCTCCGGGAGGCCTGCCCTGCCCTCCACCGTCCCTTCAGCCTCACTCACTCGCGGCAGTTGGGTCCCCCGACAACGAGCCTCTTCAGTTCCCGTGCTGGGGTCTCCGCAGGGAAGGAGCCCCTGATGCTGTGTCGACTCCCTTCCATGTGGGGTGCCCCGACGGTCGCCGCACCGCCCCACATCAGGTCACTCTAGGGCGTAAGCGGAATAGTGTGGGTGGGAGACGGACGAAGCCAACATACTCTGGAGGTCACGGAAAGCTCAGAACCCTGCAAATTCCCTGCTGAGCAAGGCTGAGCGTGCCCGTGGGGCGGGTGGGGGCTGGAGAGCCGCCTGGGCTGAGCTGGGCGCCCGAGCCAGTGGGGCCGGGGATGTACCGCTCCAGGTGGGGACCCGAAGGCGACGAGATAGGGCTGTGCGTCTGGGACTGGTGGAGAGGGCTCTCTGGGTGGGGGCTGGCCCACGAGCTGCCGGAAGGGGCCCGAAGGACCCTCTCGGCAGCAGGGCGGGTAGCAGGGGGCCCTGGGCTCAGCCCAGGATCGGGCTGCAAATAAGGTTGGGGTCTCAGGTGTGGTCTGGACAAAACCTGGTTGTGGGGCTTTGCGGGTGCCTCTTTCCCCAGGGTCTCGTGTGTGCCCAGCCCGGGGTGTGGACCTGAGCCAGACTGTTGAGGCGCCCTGGGGGCTCTGGATGGAGCTGAGACGGGTGGAGGCAGGCGCTTACCAGGACACGAGGGGACCCTAGGGAAGAGGCCGAGGAGGACAGTAGGGGTGCAGGAGACCCCGGGGGGGGGGCAACAGCACAAGTCCCAGCTGGCAGGGGCGTGGCGGGCAGCTTTGCTGAAGGGCAGGCGCCCACTCTGGGCAGGTGGGAGCAGGGAAGGGTGGGCAACCTCAGACTCAGACTATTTGAAAAAAATCTCCAGAAACCAACTCTTTAGATTTAGTGCATCTCTCTTTTTACGGGTCACTCATCTCTTACAAAAGAATCAATTTGCTTGTACGTCCCTCAGGCGGGCTGCCTTAGTTGTCCCGTACCTTCCTATTTTCCACTCGGGCTTACGGGCCCTCACTTCCCAGCAGGGAAACCACGCGTCTCCAGGTGTCCGGGTCAGAGGGCTGGGACAGATGTCTGCAGCCCCACGACCACGGTCGCCGTCGCCGTCTAGGAGGTTCCCATCAAGCCCTGAAAGTGCCTTTGTGCCCCTTGGCAGCTCCCCCGCCCCCGCGCCCCCCGCACCTGGTAATCAGGGATGTTTCCTGTCCCCGCGGTCTTGCCTTTTCCAGGACGTCATATGAAAGGCGTCTTGCTGCACAGAGCCTTTGTGTCTGGCTTCTTTCACGGGGCAGAATGCATTTGAGCTCCATCCATGTTGTGGCCTGTGTTCACTACTTTGTTTCCTTTTAATTGGAAAGGATAAAATGTACCACAGTTTGTTTATCTATTCACAGGCTGATGGACATTCGAGCTCTTTCCAGTTCTCGGCTGTTATGATTAAAGCCGCCCTGATTATTGCATACAGGTTTCGAGGAGCCCGATGTCCTGATTCCTCTCGGGTAAATCCCTCGGCGCGGTCGACGCTCGCTGACCTCACTGAGGAGTCGCCAGCTCATTCCCACAGTTTGCTCGGTGTTGTGTTCCTTCCACGGTCTCAGCTGTTCTGGGGTTTGTCCACACTCAAAACCACCCGGGCCACACGGTTGGAGCAGGCATGTGGCCGTACCCCACGGTTTCCGTGGCATTCCCCTGGTGACCGGTGACACCCAGGACCACGCACACATGCGCACTGTCTGCCCATCGGGTCCTTCGTCACACCAGTGAGTTACAGGACTGGTCCCCGTAATCAAGATATAGGTCTAGACTTTAGATTTGGATGGTCAGGTATGCATTTTTTCAATACCCCCCCTCCCGGCCCCCGATCGGTGGCTTCTCTTTGCTCCTAACACTGTCCTTCTGAAGAGCTGAAGTTTTTAATTTTCATGGAGTCCAATTTTCAGGGCCTGTTGTTGTTTTTTTTTTTCCTTTAAAGGTTCATGTTCTTTGTATTCTGTCTAAGAAATGTTTGCCTAATCCAAGGTTACAAAGACTTTTCTTCGTATATTGCTGTAGACATTTTCTAATTTTACGTTCTGTGTTTATATCTGTGATTCATTTCCGTTTAATTTTATACGCAGTGACAGGTATTAAATCTTCCCCACGTGTGGTTATCCAATCGCTCCAGCACCGTTTTTCCATCGAATTAGTTTGACACCTTTGATGAAAATCAGTTGACCATGTGCACGGTCTCCCCCTGCACTCCCTGACCTACCCGCCTCTGCCGCGCTGTCCT
>PITA01031498.1:0-15137 GCA_004023965.1 Spilogale gracilis
CTTTAAATAACTTTAATTAATTAACTAATTAATTCTTTGGTCACTATATGACACAGGTATTACTATTATCCCCATTTTAAAGATGAGGAAAATTAGGAATGTAGAGGTTAATCTAATAGCTGGTAAGTGGCAGATCCAGAGTTCAAACCCAAGCAGTCTGGTGCCATAACTCATACTCTTCCTCCCCCCACCCCACCCCCGCTCTTGTTTGACTTTATTTTGCTTTGATGTAAGTGGTGATAAGAGGGTGGTGGGGGAGGGACTAGACTCAATGAGCTCATTATAGAGCTTCATGGCTATGTACTTTTTTTTTTATAATAATTTATTTTTTCAGTGTTTCTAACTCAGACTCAACAACTACATACTGCTGCCGCTCTATTGAAGACATAATATGAGACTTCCAGGTTTAGGCAGATCGAACACATTCAATCTGCTCCCTCTAGAAACCCGACTAAAACAATGGCAAGGGGAATTTTAAAAAATACATAACCAAAAGAGAGGAAGATAAAAAGCAACCAAAGTAGATGATGGAGTGGCAAGTGACTTAGCAGGACAGAAAAGCCAAGTTCTAAACCGATAGTGAGGAAAGTTGAGAACAAACCCAATATATACCAAAGAATTCTCTAAATGAACAAAAACTGGCAACACTAGGCACTTGTAGAACTGAGGGTGAGTGGCCAAAGAGATGGATAAAATAAGAAAAACTGGGTGAAAGCTTTTTAAGAAGCTGGTGGATTCCTAGATCCCCTCCTTCCATTCCACATCCCTAAGGGGCTACCTTTCTCTAACTTCCCAATTCTGGTAGAAATCTGCCACTTATTCCCTAGAGAGGGTAAAGCAGGGGTCTCTTGATTAGGAGACACCAGGCACTGTTGAGGACATAAGTACCATAGTAAAAAAAAAAAAGGGGGATTAAGGGATTTTCTGTATAAGTGAATGTTGAATTCAAAGGTTAGAAGGCATTGGATGCCTGGGTGACTCAGTCATTGAGCGTCTGCCTTTGGCTCAGGTCATGATTCCGAGTCCTGGGATGGAGGCCGGATCGGGCTCCTTGATCGGTGGGGGGTCTGCTTCTCCCTCTCTCACTTCCCCTGCTTGTGTTCCCTCTCTAGCTGTGTTTCTCTCTGTCAAATAAATAAATAAAATATTTTTTAAAAAAAGCATCTAACTCTTGACTTCAGCTCAGGTTGTGATATCAGGGTTATGAGATCAATCAGTGTGGAGTCTCCTGGAGATTCTCTCTCTCCCTCTCCCCCACCCCTCACACCCCTGCTCACAGTATATACATATGTATGTATGTATGTATGTATGTACGTGTGTGTGTGTGTGTATAATGGGGGAAGAGGCCTGCTTTATATATATATAAAGGGGATCTAGGAATCCACCAGCTTCTTAAACAGCTTCATATATATAAAGCAGGCCTCTTTCCGCATTCTGTTGAATCAGGAAGGAGATTAGAAAACTTCTTTGATGAATCCGAATCAGAAATTTCCCTAACAAATGGCCCAACTAAATTATCCTACAATAAAACTCAAATTTGACAAGTCCTATTTACGTGCTTAGGCTTCCCAATCAGCTTTTAGCCACATAAATATAGAAAGCTAAAATGATCAGATACCAAAAAGAAGCCTGTATGTGGAAGATAGAAACCAAAAGCAACAAAAGAAGACAAAGCAGTCTGGTAGAAAGAAACCATGCAAAGAAAACTTTAAGAAAAAATATGTCCAAGAGATACTTAAGTAAAACTTTAAACAAAAACAAAAAAGAGGAAAAAGAACATTTCCAAACTCATTTTACAGGGCCAGCATTATCCTGATACCAAAACCAAACAAGGACACCACAAGAAAAGAAAACTACAGGCCAATATCCCTGATGAATACAGATGCAAAAACCCTCAACAAAATATTAGCAAACCAAATTCAACAACACATTAAAAGACTCATACACCATTATCAAGTGGGATTTATTCCAGGGATTGAGATAGTTCAGCATCTGCAAATCAACCAATGTGATAGACCATATTACCAGAATAAAGGATAAAAATCATACAACCATCTCAATAGATGCAGAAAAAACATTTCACAAAATTCAACATCTATTTATGATAAAAAAAACTCTAAGTAAAGTGGTTATAGAAGGAACATACTACACATAATGAAGGCCATATATGACAAGTCCACAGTTAACATTACACTCAGCAGTAAAAGACTAGTAAAAACTTCTCTGTTAAAATCGGGAAAAAAAGCATGCCAGCTTTCACAGGTGAGGGAGCTACTACAGGCTCTAATAACATAAAGTGGGCAAAAGCACTATATGGTATAAAGGCTGACAAAGTGCACCATCTTCTTACCTGACATTGGAGAGGTCATTTATGCAAAGGGCTTTGCAGTCCTTATTAAGGGGCCCTTAAGTAGCATGCAGTAGTAGAAACAGCATGGGACTTACCGTCAGGCAACCTCATTTAGGATCCTGGCCCTATTGTGTTAACTTAAGCAACTCAGAAATTCTTTCCAAGCCTCAGTCTCCTTACCATTTTTTTAAGGATTTTTTTTTTAAGTAATCTCTACATGCAACGTGGGGGCTCGAACCCATAACCTCGAGATCAAGAGTTGTACACTCCACCTACTGAGCCAGTCAGGCGCCCTAATCTTTATTCAACATGATATTGAGTTTGAGTCAGAGAAGTTGAGCAAGAAACAAAGAAATAAAAAGTACACAAATTTAAAAAATAAAATTATTTGTTTGGAGATGACATGATCTTCTATGTAGGAAACCCCAAAGATTCCATTAAAAAACTGTTAGGCCTAATAATGAATTCAGTACAGTTGCAAGATATGAAATCAATACACGAAAATCTGTTGATTTTTATATACTAATGAGGAACTATCAGAGAAATTTTTGTAAATGCCTTTTACAATTGTATCAAAAAGAATAAAATATCCAGAAATAAATTTAACCAAGGAGGTGAAAAACCTGCACACTAAAAACTGTACAACACTGATAAAAGAAGTTGAGGAAAACACAAGTGGAAAGATTTCCACCCTCATGGACTAGATTAATATTGTTAAAATGTCCATACCACCTAAAGCAATCTACAGATTCAATCTACAGATACAATCTACAGATTCAATGCAATCCTTATCAAATTCCAACAGCATTTTTCACAGAAATAGAATAATTACAATATTTGTGTGGAACCACAAAAGAGCCCAAATAGCCAAAGAAAGCTTGATGAAGAAAAAACAAAGCTGGAGGCAACATGTGCTTTGATTTCAAACTATACATTAATAGTAATCAAAACGATATGGTACTTACATAAAAAGACACAAAGATCAATAAAACTGGATAAAAGTCCAGAAATAAGCCCACACATATATCACCAATTAATCTGCAATAAAGAGGGCAAGAATATACAATGGAGAAAGAACTGTCTCTTCAATAAATGGTGTTGGGACAACTGGACAGCCACATGCAAAAGAATGAACCTGGACACCACCTTATACCATACATAAAAACTAACTCTTTAATCCCTCAAAATAATAAGTATTCACAAGGATGTTAAGAAAAGGTAACCTTTGTACATTATTGAAATGTAAATTAGTGCAACCACTATAGAAAATAGTATGAAGGTTCCCCAAAATATTAAAAATAGAACTACCATATGATCCAGCAATTACACTTCTGGGTATTCATCCAAAGGAAACAAAAACACTAACTCAAAAAAAAAAAATACATGCAACCCCATATTCATTGCAGCATTATTTATAATAGCCAAGACACTGAAGCAACCTAAGTGCCCATTGATGGATCAGTGGATAAAGATGATGTGAGACACACACACAGACACAGACACACACACACACACACACACACACAGAGGAAAATACTCAACCAAAAAGAAAAAAAAAAAGTGGGGTGCCTGGGTGGCTTTGTTGTTAAGCATCTGCCTTTGGCTCAGGTTATGATCCCAGCGTCCTGGGATCAAGCCCTCCATCAGGCTCCTGCTCAGTGGGAAGCCTGCTTCTCCCTTCACTCCCCCTGCTTGTGTTCCCTCTCTGGCGCGCTCTCTCTCTCTCTCTCTCTCTCTCTCTCTCTCTCTCTCTCTCAAATAAATTAAAAAAAAAAAAAGGCAATCTTACCATTTGCAATGACATGGATGGACCTTCAGGGCATTATGCTAAGTGATAGAAATTAGAGAAAAATATCATATAACCTCATTTATATGTGGTATCTAACCATTCTTGAATCTCCAAAAAGTCCAACTCAAAGATACAGAGACCAGATTGGCGTTTCCAGAGGCAAGGGGTAAGCATAATGAATGAAAATGGTCAAAAGGTACAAACATCTACTTATAAAACAAGTAAGTTGTGGGGATAGTTGGTGACTATAGTTATTAATACTGTATTGTTTGTTTGTTTAAAGATTTTATTTATTTGAGAGAGAGAGCACAAGCAGAGGGAGCAACAGGCAGAGGGAGAGGGAAAAGGAGACTCTCCACTGAGCAGGGAGTCCAATGCAGGACTCCATCCCAGGACCCTAAGATCATGAGCTGAGCCAAAGGCAGATGCTTAACCAACTGAGCCACCCAGGCACCCTACATTGTATATTTAAAACATAGGAGAGTACATCTTTAAAGTTCTCATGACACGAAAACAAATTTGTAACCATGTATGGTGATGGAGGCTAACTAGATTTATTGTGGTGATCACTCCGTAAAACATACAAATATTAAGTTATTATATTGTACACCTGAAACTAACAGGGTCTTTTGGGGGCTTTTTCTTCAAATTTTTATTTAAATTCTATTTCAGTAACATAAAATATAATATTCATCTTAGGAGAATTTAATGATTCATCACTTGCATATAATAATACCCAGTGCTCATAACAAGTGGCCTCCTTAATCCCTACTACCCGTCTATCCTACCCATTACCAACCTACCCCATCAACACTCAGCTTGTTCTCTATTATTAAGAATCTCTGATCGTTTCTCTTTTTTCCTCCTTCCCATGTTTACCTGTTTTGTTTCTTAACTAATATAATGTCATATGTCAACTATATCTCAATAATAAAAAAGAAATACAAAGAACTTTTATAAATTAAAAATGTAATAGCAAAAACTGAAATCTAAGAGGAAGATAAAGTTAAAATTCTCAATATAGACAAAAATAAAAATCTGAAAATTTTGCTGACAAACAAAAACCCTGAATGTCCAATCAATATATTATGGTTAAAAAAACCTCCATGGAACACTATGAAGTGGTTATGATCTCCATAATGAATCATTAATTGAAAAGTAAAGTAAGCTGCTAAAAACCCAGTCAGTATGACCCCATTTACATAAAAGGGGGGAAAACACAATACCATATGCTTCTGTATATAAAACAGTATGTAAAACAGGCTGGCTCAGTTGGTGGATTGTGTGACTCCTGATTTCAGGGTTGTGGGTTTTGAACTCCACATGGGTGGGTGTAGAGATTACTTAAAAATATAACCTTAAACTCCTCCATATCTAAAATAGTATATAAATATAAAAAAAAAGATGTGGAATGAAACATATCAAAATAATAATTTCTAGATAGGGGAGTGAGTTGGGGGAATAAAGGAGAGGGAATATTTTGCTTTTTATTGTATATATTTCCATTAAAATTTTTTACAATGAAAATGTCTTCATCTATTACATTTGTGTAATTTTTTAAATTTTATTTTTAGGTAATCTCTATATCCAATGTGGTACTAAAATTCACAGCTGAGATCAAGAGTCACATGTTCCATCAACTGAGCCCCCATTTGTGTGATTTTTTAAGGTGAGAAAAGAAGGGGAAGAAGTGAAAGGAAAATAAAAAAGGATGGTAGAATACTTAGTAAATGAGGAATATTTTCCTTAATTAGAATCTCAAAAACAAAATAAGACTAAATCACAATGATTTTACTTGCTGTGCAACATTCTACTTGTTGAGTACATTAAAGTCACCTCCAAAGCACTTAAGTTATAAAATCTACAATAGTGAAATATACTTTTGTATATTACATATATAGTTTTAATAGCCAAAAACAGTAGACAATTGGCAACTTAAAAAAAAAGACAACTCATGGGGCGCCTGGGTGGCTCAGTTGGTTAAGCGACTGCCTTCAGCTCAGGTCATGATCCTGGAGACCTGGGATCGAGTCCCACATCGGGCTCCCTGCCCGGCGGGAAGCCTGCTTCTCCCTCTCTCAGTCCCTCTGCTTGTGTTCCCTCTCTGGCTGTGTTTCTCTCTGTCAAATAAATAAATAAAATCTTAAAAAAAAAAAAAAAAAAAAAAGACAACTCTTTCACAACAGAATCAGTAGAGAAATTTTCTCTGTACAATTACACCTTTAAGAAGTCTCATTTTAGCCAAAATATTACATGCTCAGGAGACAGCACCAGATTCTTTCCTAATGGGGCACCTGGGTTGGGCTTCCTATTCAGTGAGGAGTCTGCTTCTCTCTCCCTCTGCCCCTACACCTGCTCATGTGCTCTCTCTCTCTTTCTCTCTAATAAATAAATAAATAAATAATCTTAAAAAAAAAAAAAGACTATCACAGCTCTCACTGCTCTATATTCTGGCAAAGTTCTTACATTTACACTTTGGTATAAAATTCTGCAGGAACCTTCATATTCCTGACCTGTTAACTAAGAAAACACTAACCTTCCATTTAAGTTCAAGAGTGCAGAAAATGTGTATAGGGATAAAGTTGAAGTCCAAATCTTCTAAAAACTTAATTTATTTTGGGGTGCCTGTGCCTGAGTGGCTCAGTGAGTTAAGCATCTGCCTTTTGCTCAGGTCATGATCCCAAGGTCCTGGGAATGGACACTGGGCTCTGCTCAGCAGGGAATCTGCTTCTCCTTCTGCCCCTTCTCCCTGCTCTTACTCACTCTGTCTCTCACTCTCAAATAAAATTAATAAAATCTTAAAAAAATAATTTATTTCAGTTTCCCTAAATAATTTTCCAAATTTTGGATTTTAACTGCACGGTCAAAAATCAGAGGTAACAGCAAAGCATTACAAGTAGTATTTTTTTCAAATTATTAAAAATAATAAGCACATATAAAATATTTTCAAAGTGTGGGAACACCTGGGTGATTCAGTTAGTTAAGTGCCAGACTCTTAATTTCAGCTCAGGTCATGATCTCAGGGTCTTGGGATTAGGCTCTGCACCCAGAATCTGTGCAGAGTCTGCTTGAGATGCTCCCTCTGCCCCTCCTCCAACTTGCACCCCTCACCCTGCTAAAAATAAATAAAATCTTTTAAAAATATTTTTTCAGGGGCACCGGTGGCTCAGTGGGTTTGGCACCTGCCTTTAGCTTAGGTCATGATCTTGGGGTCCTGGGATCGAGCCCCACATCAGGCTCCCTGCTTTCCAGAGAGCCTGCTTTTCCCTCTCCCTCTCCCTCTGCCTGCTTCTCCCTCTACGGGAGCTCTCACTCTGTCAAATAAATAAAATCTTAAAAATAAATAAATAAATAAATAAATAAATAAATAAATGAATAAAATTTAAAGATAAAAATATTTTCAAATTGTGTTTCTAATTCTGTGAGCAAATCCTTGGATGTACATTTTACAACATAATTACAATATTCAATTTAAGATACTCCACTAAAAATTCTATTTGTACAAAGAGTAAAGTTAAGTAGTCTAAAGGCATTTTAGCACCTAGCTGCCAAATTCCAGAGCCTGGATTATTACCAAACATTCTGCTGTCACCTCTAGCAACAATCTTGAAGAAAAAAAGGGAAAAATATGTTGAAAGATTGAGCAAATAAAATTGTTATACTTTGGCACCTTTTTTGGACAACTCATTAGTTTCATGTTACCATTTCTTTATCTAGTAACAATATTCAACTGAATTACTAAAAAAAAGAAATGAATTAAATACCACCTATTACTTTGTTCACCAAATCTGAACAGTAAAAGTTTTCATAAATATTTTCTAAGCTATACTTTATAACTCTCTAAACTGATCTCTAAACTCATAAAATATTCTTAATTTCCCAATAATTACCTATTCCGTATCTGCCATTTGTGTCTTTTTTTCTCTAGGTAGCAGATGAAGGTCTTTTACTGAATTTTAGCAAACTGGTATTTGCTTGGCATATTTATCATAACAAATACAAACAACTAAGTAATCTAAAGTCACTCTTTCCTTACTTAGCAGTTTGGACACAAGAAGTGATTCCCCCTTTCAAACTTTTATTTCTTGTCTTACTTTTTGAAAACAGCTTCACAGGGGCACCTGGCTGGCTCAACCAATATAGTGTGTGATTCTTGATGACAGGGTCTATGTTCAAACCCCACATTGAGTGTAGAGGTTACTGATAATAGCTTCACTGAGATACCATTCACATAACAAACTCTTTTATTAGTTATGGTTCTACTTACCATAATCTTTCAACTATCATCTAACTACGGAAAACAAAATCTCCCTCCATTGTCCTGTATGTAAACTGTTATCCCTAGGAATAGCAACTGTGTTAGCAAAAGAAAATTAGGAGTTTTGACAAAGAATTAGAATGAGTTTCTAGGGGCACCTGGATGGCTCAGTTGGTTGGGCGACTGCCTTAGGCTCGGGTCGTGGTCCCGGGGGCCTGGGATCGAGTCCCGCATCGGGCTGCCTGCTCGGCGGGCAGCCTGCTTCTCCCTCTCTCGGTTCCCCTGCTTCTGTTCCCTCTCTGGCTGTGTTTCTCTCTGTCAAATAAATAAAATATTTTAAAAGAAAAAAAAAGAAAGAATGAGTTTCTAAATTTCTTTTCACTCTATCCAGAAGTGCTACAACCTACAACACTTTCTAGGGAAAAAAATGCATTAAGAATCCTAAAATAGGGATTTTTTTTTTTTTTTTTTTATTTGACAGAGTCAGAGAGAGCTCAGTAGGTTGTGTCTGCCTTCAGCTCAGGTCATGATTCCAGGTTGGTGGGATGGAGTTCTGTATTAAGCTCCTTGCTCAGCAGGGAGCCTGCTTCTCTCTCTGCCTGCTTGTGCTCACTCTCTATTTCTCTCTCTTTCTGACATATAAATAAATAAAATCTCTTTAAAAATCCTAAAATAAATTTCAAAACAAACTTTTTAAAAATGATTTGTTGAAACACTGAGGTTTTCTGTAACACAGTACAGGGTACTCCCAGCAGTCTATAAATCACTGTGATGATGTATTTCTCTCTTTGATGGGGAAGTGGTAAATTTAGAAACGTAACATGTGAGCCAGCTATTTGTTCTTTGAAAACTAGAAATTAATTAAGAGAATTTAAAAGCAATACCTTGATTTTTCATTTTTCTTTTCCTTTAGGAAAACCTCATCCTTTTCATTAACTATGAGAAAAAAGTGGGGCACCTGGGTGGCTTAGTCAGTTTAGCGATCAACTCTTGCTTTTGGCTCAGGTCATTATCTCAGGGTCATGGAATTGAGCCCTGTGTTGGGGCTCCACATGGAGTCTGCTTGAGATTCTTTCCTCTTCCCTTTTCCTCCCCTCTCTGCTCCTTCCCCCACTTGCTCACTCTCTCTCTGTCTCCCAAATAAATAAATACTGGAGGGAGGAGGATGGGGGATGGAGTAACTGGATGATGGGTATTAAGGAGGGCATGTGATGTAATGAGCACTGGGTATTGTATAAGACTGATGAATCACTGAACTCTACCTCTGAATCTAATACTATATGTTAATTAAGTTTAAATAAATTAAAAACTAAATAAAATCTTTAAAAAAAAAGAAAAAAACTTCACATGTCCTAATGATGTGCCAAGGCTACTGTGTTGGTTATGCAATTTTTACTATAGTGCAAATTTTAAAAAGCAAAACATATTATATCTATTTAAAATATCCTAAATTTGAATACCATAGATTTTAGAAATATTAAGTAGTCATTTAATTCAATGTGCACAAATTTCATTTGGGAGATATGTATTAATCAACCACTTTGTCAAAACATCTAAAAACTTTACAAACTCTTCTTCAGCTTTCTCATGGAGATGGAGCTCCGTATCAGGCTCCCTGCTGGATGGGAAGCCTGCTTCTCCCTCTCTCACTCCCGCTGCTTGTGTTCCTTCTCTGGCTGTGTTTCTCTCCGTCAAATAAATAAAATCTTAAAAAAAAAAAAAGACTTTATTTATTATTTATTTATTTATTTATTTATTTGACAGAGAGAGAGAGATCACAAGTAGGCAGGGAGGCAGGCAGAGAAACAGGGGGAGGCAGGCTCCGTGCTGAGCAGAGAGCCAGATGTGGGGTTCGATCCCAGGACCCTGAGATCATGACCTGAGCTGAAGGCAGAGGCCCAACCCTCTGAGCCACCCAGGCGTCCCATGAATAAATATTTTTAGCTTGACAGTATTTCACAATTTTCTCTGAAAAGATCAAGAAATATATCACTGTATTATTATAGCAGATTTCAAAATATCACTCTCAGATTACAGAATTCCCTACCGACTGACATTTTGATTATCTGCAGGAAAGCCAAAAACTGAAAGCAACATGGCGATTAAATATAGAAAAATGTTTTCTAATTTTCTGATAAAATGAAGACCACTGACTTTTATCTATTAATAAAAAGAGGGGCACCTGGGTGGCTCAGTTGGTTAAGCGACTGCCTTCGGCTCAGGTCATGATCCCGGAGACCCAGGATCGAGCCCCGCATCAGGCTCCCTGCTCGGGGAGAAGCCTGCTTCTCCCTCTCTCACTCCCCCTGCTTGTGTTCCCTCTCTGGCTGTGTTTCTCTCTGTCAAATAAATAAATAAAATCTTTTTAAAAAAAGAAAGTGCTCTAAAATTCAATTAAAAAGTTAAGGATAGGGTGCCTGGGTGACTTAGTGGGTTAAAGCCTCTGCCTTCGGCTCAGGTCATGATCTCAAGGTCCTGGGATCAAGGCCCACACCAGGCTCTCTGCTCAGCAGGAAGCCTGCTTCCTCCTCTCTCTCTGCCTGCCTCTCTGCCTACTTGTGATCTCTTTGTCAAATAAATAAGTAAAATCTTTAAAAAAAAAAAAGTTAAGGATAATAAGAATAACCTTCTTTCGATAATCAGGCAAGATTGTAGAAATTTTATCTTATACAAATCTTATCTCCATGCATAATATAAAATTCTTATTCTTGGAAAAGATACCTTTTTTTTTTTTTTAAGTAGGCTCTATGCCTAATGTGGGGACTCAAACTCACGACCTTGATATCCAGTCTCATGCTCTACTGACTGGGCCCACCAGACACCCTGTGTTCCCTGAGATGAAATCGTATAGAACATGCTATAAACTACAAATATACCCATTACTAAATGGACAGATTTATTTATTTATTTATTTATTTATTTTCCAGTGCCCCAAGATTCATTTTTTTATGCCCCACACCCAGTGCTCCATGCAATACGTGCCCTCAATACCACCACCAGGCTCTCCCATCTCCCCACCCTCTCCCCTCCAAGACTCTCTGTTTCTGAATCCAAAGTCTCTTATGTTTTGTCTCCCTCCCCAATTTACCCCACTTCCCATTTCTTTTCCTTCTCCTACTGTCCTCTATATTACTCCTTATGCTCCACAAGTAAGTGAAACCATGTGATACTTGACTTTCTCTACTTGGCTTATTTCACTCAGTATAATCTCTTCCCACCTGGTCCATGTTGCTACAAAAGTTGGGTATTCAGCCTTTCTGATGGAGGCGTAATATTCCATTGTATATATGTACCACATCTTCTTTATCCATTCATCTGTTGAAGGGCATCTTGGCTCTTTCCACAGTTTGGCAATTGTGGCCATTGCTGCTATAAGCATTGGGGTACATATGGCCCTTCTTTTCACTACATCTGTATCTTTGGGATAAATACCCAGTATTTTTTTTTAATATTTTATTTATTTGACAGAGAGAAACACAGCCAGAGAGGGAACACAAGCAGCGAGAGTGAGAGAGGGAGAAGCAGGCTTTCCGCCAAGCAGGGAGCCCAATGTGGGGCTCAATCCTGGGTCTCCAGGATCATGACCTGAGCTGAAGGCAGTTGCTCAACCAACTGAGCCACCCAGGCGCCCCGATAAATACCTAGTATTTACCCAGTAGTGCAATTGCAGGGTCATGAGGTAGCTCTATTTTTAATTTTTTAAGGAATCTCCACACTGTTTTCCAAAGCGGCTGCACCAACTTACAATCCCACCAACAGTGTAAGAGGGTTCCCCTTTCTCCGCAGCCTCTCCAACACTTGTTGTTTCCTGCCTTGTTAATTCTGGCCATTCTGACTGGTGTAAGGTGGTATCTCAGTGTGGTTTTGGTTTGAATTTCCCTGATAGCTAGTGATGACGAACATTTTTTCATGTGTCTGTTAGCCATTTGTATGTCTTCTATGGAGAAATGCCTCTTCATGTCTCTTGCCCATTTTTTGATGTGTTCATCTTCTTTTTGGATGTTGAGTTTGAGTAGTTTTTTATAGATCTTGGCTATCAGCCCTTTGTCTGTAGTGTCATTTGCAAATATCCTCTCCCATTCTGTGGGTTGCCTCTTTGTTTTGTTGACTGTTTCCTTTGTTCAGAAGCTTTTTATTTTTGTGAAGTAAATGGACAGCATTTTGAGTGCTTCCCAAAGGCAAAAACAAAATATTTGAGGCAAAATAAAAACTCATGTTCACAATACATTTTTCCAACTTTTAAAAACTGCTTGTTTTCCATCAACCTTATTTCCATTTTGTTTAAGAGTCTGAAAGAGCAGCTTAAGACTACTCTCAGTGTTTGTTCTTACCCATCCAGTGGCCTGAACAGTGGTAGCTGCAAGTCACTCTTCAGTGGTAGTCTGAGTACTCCAGTCTTCAGCAGGGAACTGCTGTGAAGGCAGAGAGAGCACCTCTAAACCTTCAGATCAGTCTGCGACATCAGTTTGAGAGCAGTCAACTGCTTCCAAGTCTAGGAGCAGTCTATTCACCCTGAAATCCCTCCTTGATCACAGCTTTTTACTTCCTTTTCAATCTCTTCAGGATCATGGGAGACAGTGCCACACATGCACAGAACCTCCCAGGGCATCATCACCACATCAGACCCACTGTGTGACCTCCCTTGTAAGGGATGGCAATGTCCACATAACACAGAGGAGAGTCTTACACATAGCAATGGTGGGCACATTAACATAAGACATCTCTGTGGTGGCTGGTGGTCAGCCTTGGGATCAGTAACCACCAGAAGTCGTGGCTCCCAGAATGCTGCCTGGATCTGATTAGTGGAAGTTCCAGAAGTGAAGTGGCCAGCAACAGTAATGGCTCCAGTGGCAGCAGCAAACTCCAGTACTGCTTGCCAGCCAATATTCCAGGATGACAGGACACTGACATTAGCCAGGATTTTAACAGCAACAATGGCATGACCTGCCAGCAGAAGTTTCTCCCAGGTTCTCTTCAGCTTTATGATATAGATGCCATCACTTTTCCTTTTAAAGATGTACTGTTCCATTTGGAAATTGAGGTGGGTTCCGTCTACAAGGAATTTGAGGACATTCTCTTCCACTTGCAGGACATCAAGGGCTCCAAGCATTGTGAAAATTTCCCTTTAAGTCATGTATGGAACCCAGAACAATGCTATATGGACCCCTCTCTGGGTAGTGCGGAAAGGGCATGACGTATTTAAATCACAAACTATGGCGCTCACCATGCAGTTGATTTAATCAGGTGTAACATCTCAACAACTGAAAAACAAACTCTTTGCTTTCTTTGCAGAGATAAAGTCATGAGTTCTCCATGGAGTCCCTATCTTCAGATAAGGTCTTTGCACAACAGCTCTCATTAATGACAGTGTAGATGTGATGACCCCCTTGAAATTTTTCGTTAGGATTCAAACTGGCTGTATCTTATCTCATACGTCTTTTCTTTGATGAGCTGCATTTTCCCTGTTCCTTGTACTATTCATGGTGTCAGTAATGATTAGAACTAAAACAGACTTAATTACAGTAACTTCCAAATAAGGTGCTAAATATAGTTCTTTGTTCAGTCAACTGTAATTGTCCATGAAAATCACAGGAGTTGTTTTTGTTTTTTTGGTTTTTTTTTTAAACTTTTATTTATTTGACAGAGAGAGACGCAGCAAGAGAGGGAACACAAACAGAGGGAGTGGGAGAGGGAGAAACAGTTTTCCTGCTGAGCAGGGAGCCTGATATGGGACTCAATGCCAGGGTCCTAGGATCATGACCTGAGCTGAAGGCAGATGCCCAACGGCTAAGCCACACAGCTGCCCCCTATAAGTTCTTTGTATATTTTGGATTCTAACTCTTCTTTCAGACATATCTTGTGAATATCTTCTCCCATTCCGTAGGTTGCCTTTTTTGATTGTTTTCTTTGCTATGCAGAATTAAAGCCTACTTTCTTACATGAGTTCTTTTCCCCAACTTTTTTTTTTCAAAGTTGCCTGCTGCTAATTAAGCAAATTAATATCAATACATATTGATTACATCATACATTATTTTTAAGATTTATTATAGAGAGGAAAAGGGAGAGAAAGAGAATCACAAGCAGACTCCCTGCTGAGCAAAGAGCCCAATGTGGGGCTCAATCTCAATACCCAGAGATCATGACCTGAGCTGAAATCAAGAGTCAGACACTTAAATGACTGAGTCTCCTATATGCCCCAAGAGCATATGTTATTTAATACATATATCATGTAGTTACTGAGCTACTTGGTGAAAAATGTTTCTCAAGTTCATCTTGCTATGTTAGTTTACTAATCTAAAAGAAATATACAGAGCAGTCTTTCAGACCTTCTATTTTTGTGTTTATAATCAGTGAAGGTGAAAGCACATCCATTGTTTTTGGAAATATTCATTTTATGAGTTAGAAGGACATACACCATAAGAGGTTGCCTTTTATGAGCAAAGGGGAATGAGACAAAGATGGGGGGAGAAGATAAAGGGTACTTTAGCTTTATTTATTCTTGCTTTATTATTTTTATTTATTTTTTTTTTAAAAATACGGGTTCTTTTTTTTTTTTTTTTATTGTTACTAAATTTTTTTTTTCCAGTGTTTCAAGATTCATTCCCCATTCCCCACACCCAGTGCTCCCCGCTTTAGGTGTCCCCAGTACCCACCACCAGGCTCTCCCATCCCTCCACCCCCCTCCCTCCAAGTCCCTCAGTTTGTTTCTGTGTTCAAAATCTCTGTTGTTTCGTTTCCCT
>PITA01031499.1:0-15130 GCA_004023965.1 Spilogale gracilis
AAAAAAGGCTTTGAGGCAACCCGCTGAGCAGAAAAAGCGACAGTACTCCCTCCCCTGGGGAGCAAAACAAGGGATCAGAAGATATCCATCTGACTGTGCCTAACCCCTATACCCTACTCTCCCTCCTGGGCCCCAAGAGAACTGAGTCTACCATCCTAGATCTCCAGGATGTGTTTTCGGCATACCTCTGGCAAGGGAGTCTCAGCTCTTTACTTTTGAGCGGTCTGACCCACAGGAAGGATTCCAGGGCCAGCTCATCTGGACAGTTGCTGCTAGGGCCCTCCTGGTCAAGGACAAAGGCCCAAGTAACCGGGTGTCAGACCCTTCTCTTCAAGGAACCGAAAGTGACTTTCCGGCCCCCGGGGAGGTGCTACAGAAAAAAAGCAGCTATGTAGCCCATGGTAAAAAGTATGCAGAGGCTGCAAAGGTCTCTTCTGAGCAGCAGCTCTAAAAGGCAGCCCTGTCCCTGGAAGCTCGGTGCAAAAAGCGGAGTTGATTGCGCTTACCAGGGCACTGCAGATGGCCAAGGGTAAGGCCAACATCTACATGGATGGCAGGTGTGCCGTTGCTACTCTCCATGTACCTGGGACTATTTATAAAAAAAGGGGATTAGGCTAAAACTAGGACAGGAAAAATAGTTCTTCCTCAAGGACTGGGGGGAAAAAGCTAGTAAGCCAAATCCATCAGAGCACTCATTTAGGGACGTGCAAGCTTGAGGAACTTGTGTGTAAACAGTTCCAGGTCTCCAACCTAGGGCGTATGGCTCAGGATGTGGTAAATAGATGTGCTCAATGTCAGGTGAAAACTGCAGAAGGAATCAGATGGGAAAAGAAAGAGAGAGGGGTAGGTAACCAGGAGTTTATTGGAAAGATTTTACACAAATGAAACAGGAAAAATGTAGACACAAGTACATGTTAGTTTTTATGGGTACTTTTTCAGGCTGGGTAGAGGCTTTCTCCACCAAACACGAAATGGCGGGGATAATAGCCAAAAAGCTGCTAGAGGAAATAATCTCTAGGTTTGGGTTACCTCTGGTAATCGGGTCAGATAACAGCCCTGCATTTGTGAGTTTAGTCTCACAAGCACTGGCCAAGGCCATGGGCACAAATTGGAAGTTACACTGTGCCTACCTGCCCAGAGTTCCGGACAAGTAAAAAAAAAAAATAAATAAACCGGACTCTTAAAAACCTTGACATAGTTAATTCTATTGAAACTGGCGGGTGGATGGGTGGATCTCGTTCCCTTCGCCCTCCATAAAACACTGAGCACACCCTATGTAAATTTAGTCTGGGTGCATCACCACCAGGTGGAAAACCTGGAACCTCAATGAAAGGGGCCATTTACTGTCATCCTAACTACCCCCAAGGCAGTAAAACTAAAAGGCATCAGGATCTGGATATACGGGTGCCATGACAAAGGAGCTGAAGATGAACCCCCCCCCCCCCGCCCTCCCCTCTCCCCACAGATGGATGCCACCGCCCGTGGACCCTGCCGACCATGGACTAAAGCTAAAACTCAAAAGACAATAACTTTGTTGTTACTTTTATTGTTGCCTAATGATATGAAAGCTTCTAAATTACCTTATATGTTTAAAAGTAACTATGAACATTTTTCCATCTGCGTGCAATTGGCTCTGAATGTTAACCCTCTCTCCTCCCTTTCCTGGGGAACTAAAATTGGTCATGGTATAAATTTAAATGGTCTTTTAGTTGTTACTAAGTTTAAAATATAAATCTGGCACCGAAAATATAGAGGCCTCTCACCTAAATGAGTAAGATTCCTCATTATGAATGAGTAAAGGGGGGAATGTTAGGGCCTGGTTAGCTTCAAGGCCACCATAACAAGTTCTGAAACTCCCTGATGATTTAGGCCTCTACATATCTAAGGCCCCCTGGTGATTCATGCCTTTACAAGGCCACGTTTACCAAATGAGGACAGTTGAGTCAAGAAACCATTTGCGCATCTTGCTTCAGTTCCTGGAATATGTGCAAATGTGTGTGGGTGTGTGTGAGGGGGTCAAAATGTTATCTCACCCAACTTCTCTGTAACTTGTTTGTCCTTGCCTATAAAAGCTGTGCTGAAAGTACGCTGGCTCGGGGTCTCTGAGCCTGACCAGGTTCGAACCTGACAATAAACGACCCTTGTCCCTTGGCTCTGACTCTGGACTCTGGTGGTCGTCTTTGGGGGGGTCTCAGAATTTGGGCACAACACATACTGGCCTAAGCAACTGTCCATGCAACATCTCTCTTCAGACATTAAGGAGGCAGCTTATATTTACCCCCAAACCTGCTCTACTTTCTCTGTTTCCTACTGCAGTGATTGGCATCCCCATCCATCCAGCTGCCCAGGTCCAAAGCCTCATTACTATATAGGATTCCTCCCTTTTTTCAGCCTAGATGCTTGATCACCAATTCTGGTTAAGTCTATGTATTCGTGTCTCTCTCGTCAGTCCTTATGGCTACAGCCACCATTATTTCCAGTCTGAATCATTGAGCTCGTCCCTGGGCTGACCTTGTATTATTTAGACCTCTGCAATCCATTTCTTTTCCCATTGAGGGTATAGTTTGCTGAAAGCTGTTGGGGAAATCCAGCCGGTGCCCCGCTACAGGGCTCTATTAATCCAGAAGAAGGTTGTCTAAACTACAGTCTAGAGAGGAAACCTTTTTTTTTTTTTTTTTTTTTTTTTAAGATTTTATTTACTTGACAGAGAGAAGCACAGCTAGAGGGGGAACACAAGCAGCGGGAGTGAGAGAGGGAGAAGCAGGCTTCCGCTGAGCAAGGAGCCTAATGCAGGGCTAGATCCTGGGACCCTGGGATCATGACCCCAGACGAAGGCTGATGCTTAACAACTGAGTCACCCAGGTGCACCTAGAGAGGAAATCTTTTTTTTTTTTTTTTAAGATTTTATTTATTTATTTGACAGAGAGAGAGAGAGATCACAAGTAGGCAGAGAGGCAGGCAGAGAGAGAGGAGGAAGCTGCTCCCTGCTAGGCAGAGAGCCTGATTTGGGCCTCGATCCCAGGACCCTGAGATCATGACCTGAGATGAAGGCAGAGGCCTTAACCCACTAAGCCACGCAGGTGCCTGAGAGGAAATCTTTAAAAGAAATATGTGGGGCGCCTGGGTGGCTCAGTCATTGGGCACCTGCCTTCGGCTCAGCTCAGGTCATGGATCCTGGAGTCCTGAGATTGAGCCCCGCATCGGGTTCCCTGCTCAGCTGGAGCCCTGCTGTTCCTCTCTTACTCCCCCTGTTTGTGTTCCGTCTCTTGCTGTGTTTCTCTGTCAAATAAATACATGAAATCTTAAAAGAAAGAAAGAAAGAAAGGAAGGAAGGAAAGAAAGAAAGAAGGGAAGGAAGAGAGGAAGGGAGGGAGGGAGGAAGGAAGGGAAGAAGAGAGGAAAGGAATAAAGGAAAAAGGAAGGAAAGAAAGAAGGCAGGCGCCCGGGTGGCTCAGTGGGTTAAAGCCTCTGCCTTCGGCTCAGGTCATGATCTCAGGGTCCTGGGATCCAGGCCCACATCAAGCTCTCTGCTTCCTCCTCCCTCTCTGTCAAATAAATAAAATCTTATAAATAAATAAATAAATAAAATCTTAAGGAAGGAAGAGAGAAAGGTACTGGGATTCCTAGGTGGCTCAATCAGTTAAGCATCTGCCTTCGGCTCAGGTCAGAATCCCAGGGTCCAGGAATTGAGCTCCCCATCAGCTTCCTGCTCATCGGGGAGTCTGCTTCTCCCTCTACTTCTGACCTTCCCCTTGCTTGTGCTTTCTCAAAAAAATAAAATCTTACAAAGTGGAGTGGAAAAAAAAAGTGGAGTGGGGCCCACCCTACCCTAGGCATATGGGGGTGGGCTGTGTGGCGTGGGTGTCTTTATGATAATCACTTGTGACCAACAAAAATAAATAGGAAGTAAGACATTGAAGGTATTATCAAGGGATGTTAAAAGGATTTAAGTTCCCTGGTTAGCTTTCTATAAAAGACCAACCCTAAAGGTGCTCCTGAGCAACCCTGTTCGGGACCCCTGTCACTCTAGAGAGCTTTTTCTGTATCTTCACTTAATAAACTTCCATCACTTCACTCACACACACCCTCGCGTGCACGCACTCTTTCTCTCACACGCATACACAAATAAAAAAATAAACCAAGGACGCCTGGGTGGCTCAGTTGGTTAAGCGACTGCCTTCGGCTCAGGTCATGATCCCGGAGACCCGGGATCGAGTCCCACATCGGGCTCCCTGCTCCGTGGGAAGCCTGCTTCTCCCTCTCTTACTCCCCCTGCTTGTGTTCCCTCTCTGGCTGTGTTTCTCTCTGTCAAATAAATAAAATATTTAAAATAAAAAAATAAACCAAAATCCTAAAAAAAAATTTATGTGTACTAAACTTAACGTGTGCTATCACACAGGGCCCGGCTTCATGAGAGCCAGGTGATGCCAGGCCTGCTTCAAGTGCTTCAAAGCCCCCATTCTCTGCAGATTGAAGACCACATTTTCAAGATTTTTAAAAAGATTTTATTTATTTGACAGAGAGAAACACAGCCAGAGAGGGAACACAAGCAGGGGGAGTGAGAGAGGGAGAAGCAGGCTTCCCGCCGAGCAGGCAGCCCGATGTGGGACTCGATCCCGGGTCTCCAGGATCATGACCTGAGCCGAAAGCAGTCGCCTAACCAACTGAGCCACCCAGGTGCCCCAGCACTTTACTTTTATTATGTCAGTTAATCCTAACCGCGTCCCTATAGGATAGGGATGTTTATTTTTTCCTTCTTTGGATAAAGAAACTAAGGCAGAGGTTAAGTAACTTACACAAAGTCACATGGGAAATAATGATGGTGCCTGGAAGAATTCAGGCGGTCTGTCTTCAGAGTACACATCTTCAGCCTCTCCTCCAGGCTTCTCCGAAGTGTCATTTCTTTCCGGAAGCAGCCCCAATCCCTCACTGTTTTTCACATTGCTGCCTCGAATGTTGTACTCATTCCATCACATAATCGCTGTTGGTTCCTTACCAGTTCTCTCACCGGAATGTAAACTCCATAAAAGAAAGAAGTCGTTCAAGAATGTTGTCAGTATGGTGGCGTTCACACTTTCTTGCCAGTGACCCACTTTAAGAAATAAATCCAGGGTGCCTGGGTGGCTCAGTTGGTTAAGCCACTGCCTTCAGCTCAGGTCATGATCTTGGAGTCCCAGGATCAAGTACCACATCGGGCTCCCAGCTCCACGGGGAGTCTGCTTCTCCCTCTGACCTTCTCCCCTCTCATGCTCTCTCTCTCATTCTCTCTCTCAAATAAATAAATAAAATCTTAAAAAGAAAGAAAGAAAGAAAGAAACCCAATCCAGGGGAGCCTCACTGGCTTAGTTTGTAGAACATGAGACTCTTGATTTTGAGGTTATAAGTTTGAGCCCCACATTGGGTGTAGGGATGACTTAAAGACAATCTTCCGAAAAAAGGAGAAGGAGGAGGAAGAGGAGGAGGAGAAGGAAAAGGATTATATTCGGGATAAAATTTAAGAGATAAAATAAAATATTTAAAGGACTCTCCCCCCCAAAAAGAGAAAAATATACCCAGTAACACATCCAGGTAAATATTAAAAGCTAAAACTTTCAGGAAAAAAAATCATTAGCCATTGTATAATGCACTGATCATATCTATTTTTTTTTCTTTCTTTTTTTTTTAAAAGATTTATTTATTTATTTGACAGAGAGAGAGAGATCACAATTAGGCAGAGAGGCAGGCAGAGGGAGAGGAGGAAGCAGGCTCCCCTCCTCGATCCCAGGACCCTGAGATCATGATCTGAGCCAAAGGCAGAGGCTTTAACCCACTGAGCCACCCAGGTGCCCTCTATTTTTTTTTTCAATGCTGAAACAAAATTTATTTCGCTGTTCATTAATGACTCAAAGGTTGAAAAGAACCCACCTGGTGCATTGCCTGGAACAAAGTTAGGACATTATAGTATCTGATCAGTCGTTTGTTTGTTCATTGTTAAATCAATGGCCATGTATACTCCATACTCATATCTAATGAGTCACAAGTATTCAAAGAATGAGTACATTCATTTTCAGGTTGTTTTGGTTTTTGTTCTTTCTTCCTCTTCCTTAAGATCTGTAAATTCTGCCACTACTTTTGAAAAAACAAAAATAAACTTTGAGCTCCTGAATTTCAACAGGTTAAAGAGGTTAATCCTAAGAGTAAAGGTCAAGCGCAGCATCTTTTCTATTATCTTCTGACCCTCTTAAACAAGAGTACTTTAAAAAATTTTGTTATCTAAGAATGCAAGGCTTACAAAACATTGTTATCCAAGGCAATAAGAAGGACCCTTATCAACTGCAAATTTGTACCCTTGGAGGAAAGGAAGACTATTTTTGTTTTCTTTGCTCTAGGCCCAGACTTTCAGGGTAATGTTTTAGATAAGATACACGGTTTAGACATAGCATTAATATTTTATTATCCTTGCCTTGGAGAAACCAAAAAGGTCCAGAAGAGAAATTGTTCACAACCATTTATTTAAATTTTAAATTGCCATTCAAGCAATTTCTTTTTTTTTTTTTTTAAGATTTTATTTATTTATTTGACAGAGAGAAACACAGCCAGAGAGGGAACACAAGCAGGGGCAGCGAGAGAGGGAGAAGCAAGGACTCCCGCGGAGCAGGGAGCCCGATGCGGGACTTGATCCCAGGTCTCCGGGATCATGACCCGAGCCGAAGGCAGTCACTCAACCAACTGAGCCACCCAGGCGCCCCAAGCAACTTCTTTATCATAATGTACAAAATACTAAATATAAAGTTTTATAATGAAATATTATTTATCTCTCACCCAATTTCAATTTACAAAGTTATTCAACTCTTTGTTGAATGTTTATTTTATTTTATAATTATATTTATATATTTATCCTACCTAAAATATATAAGTGACTATTGCTATGTGTTTATATTTATTTTTATTCCAGAGTAGTTCTTATTTACCTAAGTTTGAGGTAGGCCATTCTAATTATGAAAATCTTCTGAGTATATACATTTATGGATTTAAGATAGCAATTTCATTGATAAGCTTAAATATCTTAATTTCTAAAATTCATTTTAATTATGAAAGAGGAAGATTGGTAATTCTAAGTCAGTGGTTCTCAGACCTTATGACTTAAAAAACCAGTATCGTGGGGCGCCTGGGTGGCTTAGTTGGTTAGGCGACTGCCCTCGGCTCAGGTCATGATCCCAGAGACCCGGAATCGAGTCTCACATCGGGCTCCCTGTTCAGCAAGAGGCCTGCTTCTCCCTCTCTCACTCCCCCTCCTTGTGTTCCCTCTCTGGCTGTGTTTCTCTCTGTCAAATAAATAAAATCTTTAAAAAACAAAAAAACAAAAAAACCCAGTATCGTGGGTGCCTGGGTGGCTCAGTCATTAAGCATCTGCCTTCAGCTCAGGTTATGATCGTGGAGTCCTGGGATGGAGCCCCATATTGGGCTCCCTGCTCTGTGGTAAGCCTGCTTCTCCCTCTCTCACTCCCGCTGCTTGTGTTCCCTCTCTGGTTGTTCTTCTCTCTGTCAAATAAATAAAATCTTAAAAAACAAACAAACAAAAAACCCAGTATTGTTACCCATTTATCTACACACAAAAAAATTCCAAATATTTTTTTTCCCCAAGAAGACCGTTAATGAAAAAATACCACCATTTAGTCTCACTATCACTTCATAAAATGTAAAAGACAGGGGCGCCTGGGTGTCTCAGTGAGTTAAAGCCTCTGCCTTCAGCTCAGGTCATGATCTCAGGTCCTGGGACTGAGGCCCGCATGGGCTCTCTGCTCAGCAGGGAGCCTGCTTCCTCCTCTCTCTCTGCCTCTCCTCTACTTGTGATCTCTCTCTCTGTCAATAAATAAATAAATAAATCTTAAAAAAATTTTAAAACCTCTCTTAAAAAAACAAATTAGTAGGTGAGGTAACTGTAGACACCAACTTTCTCTGAGTAAAGCAGAGAGCCTGTGAAAGGTTTCTGAGCAGATGAATGAGTTAACTGATCTTTTTAAAGAATTTGGCTAAAAGGGGCGCCTGGGTGGCTCAGTTGGTTGGGCGACTGCCTTCGGCTCAGGTCATGATCCCGGAGACCCGAGATTGAGCCCCACATCGGGCTCCCTGCTCGGCGGGAAGCCTGTTTCTCCCTCTCTCATTCCCCCTGCTTGTGTTCCCTCTCTGGCTGTGTTTCTCACTGTCGAATAAATGAAATCTTTAAAAAAAAGAAAAAAAAAGAATTTGGCTAAAAGATAAAAGTAAAAATATATAAATAAAAAGAGGGTGGGGGTTGTAGAAGATAA
The DNA here is from genome assembly GCA_004023965.1 of Spilogale gracilis. NCBI lineage: Eukaryota > Metazoa > Chordata > Mammalia > Carnivora > Mephitidae > Spilogale > Spilogale gracilis. The sequence goes on from PITA01031499.1 coordinate 8,289, forward strand.
AAAGAATTTGGCTGATGTAGGGCGCCTGAAAGCCTCAGTCAGTGAAGCATCCGACTCTGATTTCATCTCAGGTCATGATCTCAGGGTCGTGGAATCCAGCCCTGTGTTGGGCTCAGCACTTAGCAGGGCGTCTGCTTGAGATTCTCTCTCTCCTTCTCTTTCGCCCCTCCTCCTCTCTTGTACATGCATTTTCTCTCACATAAAGACAGAGATCAATTTAGAGGTTACAGTATAATTTAGAGGAGAAATAGTGTGTCTCAGATTAGATTGGCTGCAGTGGAGTACAGATTCTGAAAATAATTTGAAGATAGAGCCAGTAAAATTTCCTGATGAGCCGAATGTGGGTATGAGAGAACAGAGTCAAGAAAAATTCCAAGACCTTGTCCTGAACCTGAAAGGACAGGGTTGGCATTAGCTAAGGTAGAAAATCCTGCAGGTGGTGATGCAGAGGCATAGGGTATGGAGATCGGAAATTCCACTTTGAATAATATAAGCCTTTATTTTTATTTTATTTTATTTTTTAAAGACTTTATTTATTTATTTGACAGAGAGAGAGATCACAAATAGGCAGAGAGGCAGGCAGAGAGAGCGGAGGAAGCAGGCTCCCTGCAGGGAGCCCGATGCGGGCCTCGATCCCAGGACCCTGAGATCATGACCTGAGCTGAAGGCAGAGGCTTTAACCCACTGAGCCACCCAGGCGCCCTATTTTTTTTAATTTTAATTTTTTTTATTTTAAATATTTTTATTTATTTATTTGACAGAGAGAAACACAGCCAGAGAGGGAACACAAGCCAGGGGAATGAGAGAGGGAGTAGCAGGCTTCCCGCCAAGCAGGCAGCCCGATGTGGGGCTCGTTCCCGGGTCTACGGGATCATGACCTGAGCCAAAGGCAGTCGCTTAATCAACTGAGCCATCCAGGCACCGCAATATAAGCCTTTACAATGATTTCTAGACACCCACGAGGAGATGAGTAGATCGATTAACACAGTAGTTCTGGAATACAGATAAGGTCTGGTCTGAGCATACAGAAAGTCATCAGCATATATGTGGTATTTGAAGCCACAGACAAGATGAGATCACCAAGATAGTGAATGTAATTATCAAGGAAAAGAGACCTGAGACCCAAGATTTGGGACACCCCAACTCTAAGAGATCAGTGGAAAGAGGAAATGGAAAAGGAGCCTGGGAATGAGTGACCAGTGAGCTAGGTGGTGAACTGAGAGAGAGCACTATCCTGGAAGCCAAGTAAGAGTAGGAAGTGGGAGTGAGTTTTTCAACTGGGTCAAAAGCTGCTGATGGATAAGGTCAGATGAAGGTCAACAAGTCGGTATTAGATTTGGTAATTATGAATGTCATTGGTGATCCGGACAAGAGCAGTGTGGTAGAATGAAAGAATAAGGCAGAGTGCATACCTAGGTGGCTTAGTCGGTGAGCATGTGACTTTTGATCTGGGATCATGAGTTCAAGCCCCATGTTGTGTGTGCAAATTACTAAAAATAAATAAACTTTAAAAAATAAAATAAAATCTTTATTTATTTATTTTAAGAATTTTTATTTATCAGGCGCCTTGGTGGCTCAGTTGGTTGAACAACTACCTTTGATTCAGGTCATGATCCTAGAGTCTCGGGATGGAGTCCCACATTGGGTTCCCAGCTCTGTGAAGAGTCTACTTCTCCCTCTGATGTTCTCTCCTCTCATGCTCTCTCTCTGTGAAATAGATAAATAAAACCTTAAAAAAGAGAGAATTTTTATTTATCTATTTGACAGAGAGAGAGAGCACACAAGCTGGCAGAGTAGCAGGTAGAGAGATAGGGAGAAGCAGGCTGCCGTGGGGCTCCTTCCTAGCACCCTGGGATCATGACCTCAGCAGAAGGCAGATGCGTAATCAGTTGAGCCACGCAAGCATCCCATGAAGTTCTCCTTAATTGTTAATGTAACTCTATGCAATTCTTTACCTGTAGGACTTTGTTATGTTACTTCTGGACCCATAATCCCTAGAACAGTTTTTGAGACAATTAGTCAATATTTGTTCACTGACAGAAGCATCCAAATCACTTTGTGCTTTGATAGTTATAACTATGTTGTTTTAAGTAAACTTTTTCTGATGATAAAACTAATAAATATTTGGGTGCCTGGGTGGCTCAGTCAGTTAAGTGTCTGCCTTCGGCTCAGGTCATGATCCCAGGGTCCTGGGATTGAGTCCCAAGTCAGGCTCCCTGCTCAGTGGGGAGCCTGCTTCTGCCTGCTTGTGCTCTCTGTCTCTCTGCCAAGTAAATAAATAAAATCTTTAAAATAAAATAGTATTCATGTTTAAGTTTCTATGCCACTAATTTTTTTTACAACATTACATACAATTGAATAATATCTAGTTTATAGATGCTCTATAATGTATTCGCTATTAAGCAGTTAGATTGTTTTCAAAAAAAAATTTTTTTTTAAGATTTTATTTATTTGACAGAGAGAAACACAGCCAGAGAGGGAAGACAAGCAGGAGTGAGAGAGGGAGAAGCAGACTTCCCACTTTATTTTTTTAAAGATTTTGTTTATATATTTGACAGAGAGAAACACAGGGAGAGAGGGAACACAAGCAGGGGGAGTGAGAGAGGGAGAAGCAGGATTCCTGCAAGCAGGGAGCCGGATGTGGGGCTCAATCCTCAGTCTCTGGGATCATGACCTGAGCCAAGCCGAAGGCAGTCGCTTAACCAACTGAGCCACCCAGGCGCCCCAGGGCTCTTACTTTAAATGAAAAGGAAGGGTAAAGTTAAGTGATTAGAATCCTGTCCCTCTTAGGGCTGAAAACTGTTGATCAAATTCCTTGGGTGGAGTTTTCTCTTCCTGGTTTGGCTTCCCACATTGCTGTGGATACAGTCTGATAGAAAACTACCTGTGGATTGGTCTAAATAGATTGTCGGTGACAAGACTCTGCATTTTTCTTTTTTTTTTAAATTTATTTGACAGAGGGAAACACAGCCAGAGAGGGAACACAAGCAGGGGGAGCGAGAGAGGGAGAAGCAGGCCTCCCGCAGGGCAGGGATCACGACCTGAGCCGAAGGCAGTCGCCCAACCAACTGAGCCACCCAGGCGCCCCAAGACTCTGCATTTTTCATTACTATTCTAGCACCTTTCTCAGAGCCTTGCACACAATAGATGCTTAATAAATGTTTGTTCAATGAATAAATGCATGTCTCCTCTCCACTCTGTCTATTGCAGACAAATCTCGGATTTTTGTGGTTAAGTCTATGTATTGGTAATCTTTGTTTTGTGAAACTTTTGTGGGGGAAGAGTAGAGCAAGAGAAGAGAAAAAAAAATTCTATGTCCTTTCACATCCAATTGCCTTTGAGGAGCTGGGAAGAGAGCAATTCACACTTGATTATCTTCCGTCAGGTAAATCAGCCGCCCCTGAATTGCCAGGCAGTCAGGCGATCCAGCTCCCTCCAGGAGGACGGGTCAGCTCCGAGCTCCGGGGCCATGATTCCTTCCCTGACTGTCCTGGCTCTCCGCCTCCTGGTAACTGTGGCTTTGGGCCAGACATTTCAATTTCAAGAACAGGTCTTTCTCCAATTTCTGGACTTAGACAAAGTGCCTTCACCCCAGAAGTTCCAGCCTGTGCCTTCTGTCTTGAAGAAAATTTTCTGGGATCGAGAGGCAGCAGCAACCAACGGAGGCTCCAGAGATTTATGTTACGTGAAGGATCTCGGTACCCGTGGGAACGTACTCCGACTGCTCCTGGATCAAGGTAAGGAAATGAGCGCGCTTTCTAGAGGAAAGTCTGGCAGTAGATGGCCTAAGGAAGAAAAGACGGGGAAGGTAACAATTACCGAGGGGTTTGTAGAAGGCCTAGTGCTGGTATTTTACATCTTATCTCATTTAATCCTGACCACATCCTGAGATTCAGGAGGTAGGTATTCCTATTAGCTTTTTAACTGTAAGGAAAGTCAGTCTCCGACGATAGATTAACCAGTAAGCTCTTCAAGATCGTACAGCGAGCGCTTGAGCAAAGTCAGGGTTCAAAATAGTTTTTGTGGGGTTTTTTTGTTTTTTTTTCTGAATCCACACTTCTGTGCTACAGTTAAGGTGGGAGGAGTGAGGGCGGAATCACGGCTAAGGCTTCATTCTTGAGCTCACAGTTTACGCATTGTGATGCCTTTGGTATGGGAAGCAGGGCAGCGAGCATTATGTGTTCAGTGGGCCCCAGACTCTGGCTTCCTGTCTCCACGCCTCGCCACTATTTGGGTGGAAAAGGCTACAGAATACAGAAAAGTGATAAAAGCCATTGCCATACCCTTTATATGAGGATCTGAATGCATGCCATTCAGTACTTTGTCAGACTGACACCACCCACCAAAATTACCTAGGTCAGTTGTTAAAAGTGGAATCTCCAAATAAATAAATAAATAGATAGTTTGATCTGCTGTCCAATACCTGCCCCTCACTCTACCACACAATTCTTCTTCAAAGCCAGAGATGGGTGGTATAATCTGCATTTCTCTGTAGCCTCCTCCGGTAGGGGAGTGGGGAGTGGGAAGAGAACTGAGGGCCCTGATTGGTTCGTTTTACAGTACTTGGAGATTAAATTTGAATATTTATTTGTCCAAGAAGCATTTCTTGGACACCTACTATGTGCCAGGAACTGGGTATGAGAATATAGAAATTAAAGATAAAGTCTGCCCTTTAAGAGTTTATAAAAAGGAAAAGAAAAAAAGTTGATAGAAGAGAGATAGACAAACATAAGACTTACATAGTTTATGCTAAGTATTACTATGTTGAAGACTGGAGACTTGGGAGTGAGTGTTCACGGAAAAATTCCTGAGGAAGGTTAAAAGGTATGGGAAGCTGGTCTGAAGAGTTTTCCATGATTTCCACGGAAAACTAAGGTAAAATACTTGAGGATTCTACCCTTCCTCCCCCATGGAAAAAACTTTGATTTTTGTGGTGACCATAATCCTATCAAATGATATAGGAAAAGGATGCAATCTCGCCATCTCCTCTCCCTAACCTCCACCTAGAGAAAACCATCATTAATAGGTTACATGTATATTTTTCCAGACTTTTCTTTTTTTTTTTTTTTTTTTTTTTTAATTTTTTTTTTTTTTTTTTTTTTTTTTTTTTTTTAAAAATTTTTTTTTTTTTTTTTTATTTGACAGAGAGAAACACAGCTAGAGAGGGAACACAAGCAGGGGGAGTGAGAGAGGGAGAAGCAGGCCTCCCGCTGAGCAGGAAGCCCGATGTGGGGCTCGATCCCCGGTCTCCGGGATCATGACCTGGGCCGAAGGCAGTGGCTTAACCAACTGAGCCACCCAGGCGCCGCCTAGACTTTTCTTTTTTGCATAGATTTATGATAAAAGCTTATATTTTTTAAACAAATGGGCCATACTGTACATTACTCAAGTATTATGAATATCTCATACAAACAAGAACTAAAAGTCACAATTACCTCATTTTTTTTTTAAGATTTTATTTATTTGACAGAGAGAAACACAGCCAGAGAGGGAATACAAGCAGGGGGAGTGAGAGAAGGAGAAGCAGGCTCCCCCCCACCCCCGCCCAGTAGGGAGCCTGATGTGGGACTCGATCCTGGGTCTCTGGGATCATGACTCTGGGATCATGACGTGAGCCGAAGGCAGTCACTTAACCAACTGAGCCACCCAGGCGCCCCAATTACCTCATTTTTAAAAAAGATTTTATTTATTTACTTGACAGAGAGTGAGAAATCACAAATAGGCAGAGAGGCAGGCAGAGAAAGAGGGGGAAGCAGGCTCCCTGCTGAGCGGAAAGCCCGATGTGGGACTCGATCCCAGGACCCTGAGATCATGACCTGAGCTGAAGGCAGAAGCTTTAACCCACTGAGCCACCCAGGCGCCCGCATTATACTTTTTATATATAGAAAGTGCCTTCCAAATTAATACACCACTGAATATATAAGAATTCTCACTTTCATTGTCAAAATGTCTATACTGCCCAGAGCAATCTACACTTTCAATGCCATTCCGATCAAAATTCCACCAACATTCTTCAAAACGTTAGAACAAACAATCCTAAAATTTATATGGAACCAAAAAAGACCCCAAATCGCTAAGGAATTGCTGAAGAAGAAAAGCAAAGCTGGGGGCATCTCATTACCTGACTACAGGCGTTATTACAAAGCTGTGATTACCAAGACAGCATGGTACTGGCACAAAAACAGAGAAATAGACTAATGGAACAGAGTGGAGAGCCCACATATGGACCCACAAATCTATGGTCATCATCTTTGACAAAGCAGGAAAAAATATTCAGTGGAGAAAGGACAGTCTCTTCAATAAATGGTGCTGGGAAAATTGGATAGCTACATATAGAAGAATGAAACTAGAAACTTCTCTTACACCACACACAAAGGCAAACTCGAAATGGATGAAAGACCTCAGCGTGAGGCAGGAATCCATCAAAATCCTGGAAGAGAACATAGGCAGTAACCTCTTTGACATCGGCAGCAACTTCTTTCAAGACACGTCTCCAGCTCCCCCGGGCGTGTGGGCGCCCCTGTGCGTGTGGGCGCCCCCATGCATGTGGGCGCCCCCAACATGAGCGTTCCCCCCCGGCGTGCAGGCGCCCCCGAGCGTGCGGGCGCCCCCGTGCGTGTGGGCGTCCCCGAGCGTGTGGGCATCCCCGAGCGTGTGGGTGCCCTTGTGCGTGTGAAGATGTGGTCCATATATACAATGGAATACTACGCCTGCATCAGAAAGGACGAATATCCAATTTTTGTAGCAACATGGACTGGACTGGAGGAGATTATGCTGAGTGAAATAAGCCAGGAAGAGAAGGTCAAGTATCACATGGTTTCACTTACTTGCGATGCATGAGG
>PITA01031500.1:0-15132 GCA_004023965.1 Spilogale gracilis
AAAAAAAAAAATGTTTCCAATAAATAAGTGGATACATGCGAATTCTAATATTTTCTCCTCAGACCAAAGTGGATCATCTTAAGGCAGACCCAATTTCAGAGACCATCGCATATTTTGCTAGTCCCTACTGAGCATTAGGTCTTCTCTACGTTCTCTTCAAACTGTCTTTCTTAAATGCAGATTTGTTCACGTGACTTCCCAAGATCACTAGGCTGACACTCCGGACATGCACGATCAGGTTATTAAGTCTCCGGCCAGTATCTGTGCATCTGGACACCAGAGTACACATGACTTCCAACAGAGTACACATGTGCAAAACCCCATCTGACTCCGGGATACCTGAGGACAGACACAATGACCTACCTCTGGCTGTTTATCTCAAATATTTTAACTCTAATTATTTTAAGTTTATTTATTTGTCTATTTATTAGTAATGTCTACACCCAATGTGGGGCTCAAACTCGGCACCCTGACATCAAGAGTAGCAGATTTGACTGAGCCAGCCAGGCACCCCTCTAACTTCTTTCTTTTTTTGTTGTTTTAAGCTTTATTTATTTATGTAATCGCTATACCAAATGTGGGGCTTGAACTCATGACCCCAAGATCAAGAGTTGCTTGCTTTTCTGACAGAGCCAGCCAGCTGTCCCTAATGAACTGATTTCCAATGCTTATCAGGTTCCCTAGCACATATTAAGAGTGCAGTAAATCTTGACTTAAATGTTATTACTTTTGCTTTGTGCATTGCCTCCTAAGAGTGCAGAGGCATTCTGTGTTAGCCTCAGGATACTAACCTGCAATCACTCCTGCCAGGTACACCAGCCCTACTCGGAGGCCTTTGTGGACCATTTCCAAGGGAATACCCAACGCGAGCTGCATAATGAGATTCCCCACGATGTGCTGAACTCTGCAGAGACAAACAGTGGTCAAATGTTATGACTAACCCACACAGTGTTTCTTTGGAACATGAACAGACATTGGTATATTGTTTCTAGTTCAAATTCCATTTTCTAATTTTTTTAGTGACTTCTTTTTCTAAAATAAAAATCTCAACACAGGAGCGCCTAAGTGGCTCAGTTGTTAAGCATCTGCCTTTGGCTCAGGTCATGATCCCGGAGTTCCAGGATCGAGCCCCACATCAGACTTCCTACTCAGCGGGAAGCCTGCTTCTCCCTCTCCCACTCCCCCTGCTTGTGTTCCCTCTCTTGCTGTGCTTCTCTCTGTCAAATAAATAAATAAAATCTTAAAAAAAAAAAAAAAAGGCTCAACACAGTGCCTCAGTATGTAAAACAGATAAAAGGACCTGATGGGAATATTTATTTTATTTTATAGGTTTTGATTTTTACCAGTGACTGGCAACATCAAACAATCAGTGATGAGGATGACTTAAGGAACATAAACTTGAAATTAGGTTTAGATGACAATGCCATTTTATGTCAGCCCCTGCCTCTGATCTTGTTTTGGTTGCATAGTAATGAGAAAATCCTAATTCAGCCATATTGAGTTTTAAGTTTCAGTAGTTTTGTTTTGTTTTTTTTAAAGGAGTCCCCAGACCCAACATGGGGTTGGAAGTCTCGACCCCAAGATCAAGAGTTGCATGTGCTACTGATTGAGCCAGCCGGGCACCCCAAATTTCAATAGGATTTTAAACAACTGGTCTTGCAATCTTAGGATATTCTTATTTTTTTTTTAAGATTTTATTTATCTTACAGAGAGAGGGAGAGACAGAGTACATGAGCAGGGAGGAGGAGGCAGAGGGAGAGGAAGAAGCAGGCCTCCTGCCGAGCAGGGAACCCGATGAGGGGCTCGATCCCGGGTCTCCAGGATCATGACCCAAACTAAAGGCAGTCGCTCAACCAACTGAACCACCCAGGCGCCCCTACGTGTTACTTCTTGTGTGTCTTTGAAGATGACAAAGCTGTGTTTCTCTTTGTCAAATAAATAAATAAAATCTTAAAAAAAAAAAAAAGGAAGTAGCATGTAATTCAACTCAAAACAGTCTAGCAAGGACGGTTGGCCCAGTCTTTCGGAGACGTCAGACATTAAGCGTATTTGGAAATATGTGCGCTTTACAAATTTGAACAAAGCCAAAGGGAGCCATCCCATCCTGTCCTTTGGGAACAGCTTGAGGACGAAGTGACCAGTAGCACAAAAAGCCCCAAAGAATCACCCTCAGCATTGTTTCTGCTGCACAAGAGCGAGACGAGCAATGCCACGAGGATGAGATCCCCTGTCACATACTTGGACTAGAAATACTGACTTTTTTCATCCAAATTTTATCTACCCTTCCAGGTCCAGCTTGAATCCATGTCATCTGAGAAACCATCCCCATTCAGATCTTTCCGTCTTTCTATTTGTAATACTTTTTTTTTTAAGAGTTTATTTATTTATTTGACAGAGAGAGATATCACAAGTAGGCAGAGAGGCAGGCAGAGAAGAGGAGGAAGCAGGATCCCTGTTGAGCAGAGAGCCCGATGCGGCCTCAATCCCAGGACCCTGAGATCATGACCTGAGCTGAAGGCAAAGGCTTTAACCCACTGAGCCACCCAGGCGCCATCTTTCTATTTGTACTACAGCAACTAATCCCACATCCATCTCCTTACCACTGGTCGGCTTCTAGTGAGGCTGGAAGAGCTCACATTGACTTTGCCAGCCTCTCGTAGCGAGGGGTAGCTGTGTCCACGGGTCTGGCCAATGTAATGCAGGGCAGAGGAGCACTGATGGAAGACTAGGAAGAGAGATGCTTTCCTGATGGAAGGGATGGATGGTCCCAGTACCTGGTCCTACCCTTCCCCTTCCTGCTTTTAATGCCCAGCTACGCTGCCAACTTGCAACCAGGAGAGAAAGGTCAAGGGAAAAGCAGAGAGGCCAGCACAGAACCAAGAAGAGCTTTGGCTTCATTAAACTGATCAACTAACCATACCTCGGGGCTTCTTATATGATAAGGGATTAACCTCCATTTGTTTAGGCCCCCATTAGATTTTTTGGTTACTTTCAGACAAAAGCATTCCGAACTTCTATAACCCCATATGTGACCTATCCTACACTGCCTTGAGAATTCTTTTTTTTTTTTTTTTTAAGATTTTATATATTTATTTGGCAGAGAGAAACACAGCGAGAGAGGGAACACAAGCAGGGGGAGCGAGAGAGGGAGAAGCAGGCTTCCCGCCAAGCAGTGAGCTCGATGTGGGGCTCAATCCCAGGTCTCCAGGATCATGACCTGAGCCGAAAGCAGTCGCTTAGCCAACTGAGCCACCCAGGCGCCCCTACCTTGAGAATTCTTTTGAGGGCCTTACTATGTGTCAGGCACTGCAAAAATTATAACCACTGCCTCATTTAATCACAGCAACCTTCTGAGGTAGGTACTATTACCCCATTTTACAGATATGGAAACCACAGCACAAAGAAGTTAAGTAATTACTGTATACTATATGGCCTTGCATTACTATTTTAACTGAGTGTTCACCCTTATAATTTTAAAGTCCTTGTGTGTGGGAACCACATTCGTTCAGAACATGTTAAATGAAAAACCAAAGTATCCATAGAAACTTAGCAATTTTGTCCTTATTTGTCAAGCCTCTGAGCCCTGTGTCCTGCCATGGATGCCTATTTAGCCACTGGCCAGAGTCATCCTTCAAGGTCCAAGGCTGGTAGGTCACACAAACAAAGCTGGCCTCATCTGAACCGCAGGCATCCACTGGAGAGGGGGGCCTGCAGCAAGCTGTTCGCTGTTTGCAGTGGGCATAATGAGTCCTGGTTTCTGAGCAAGGTCACAAAAGACTATTAGCATTTAAGAAGCTATAAGTAGGGACGTCTGGGTGGCTCAGCCAGTTGGGCGTCTATCTCGTGATGCCAGGATCCTGGGACTGAATCCCGCATCAGGATCCTTGCTCAGCAGGAGCCTGCTTCTCCCTCTGCCTGCCACCCCCCCTGCTTGTGCTCTCTTTCTCTCTCTCTCTGTGATAAATAAATAAAATATTTATTTAATTTTTTTTTTGTTTTAAGATTTTATTTATTTCACAGAGAGAAGCATAGTGAGAGAGGGAACACAAACAGTGGGAGTGAGAGAGGGAGAAGCAGGCTTCCTGCCGAGCAGGCAGCCTGATGTGGGGCTCGATCCCAGGACTCCAGGATCATGACCTGAGCCGAAGGCAGTCGCTTAACCAACTGAGCCACCCAGGCGCCCCAAAATATTTTTTTTTAAAAAGCAGCAACTAAAAGGCAGGCACTGCATTGTCCATTGCTCCTATTATTCCAGACGGACCACAGCATTATACCCTCAACAACATTATACACTTGTAAATTAATTCTTTTTAAGTGTGTGGCAGGGGGAGGGAGGGAGGGACTGATGATTCTAAAGGGAACATTTTCACAACATCAAACAACTAGGGGAACATTTGCATGGTTTAGTAATGATGGGATCTCCTCTCACTAACATCCCTACATAAATACCAGGATCAGGCAGTTATAACACAATATAAAGTCCCCCGGACTTGGAGTTAGCATGGATGGGTTGAGGTTCTAGCTCTGCAACTTAGCCACGTGATACAGAGCGCGTAACCACATCCCCAAAGCCTCAGACACAAAGGGCAGGAGTAATCTCCGCCTCCTTGGGCTGCTGAGGATCAAACAAGATTACGGACATGTAAGTGCCTCATCAGTCAAGCACCAACCAGATGCTGGGGGTTACGAGTACTTGCAGTCCCCTCCATCAGTGACTTACGGTCATGTCTTACCCAGCATGGACCAGCATATAGGAGACAAACCTCCAGGCTTGCTCCCGCTCCTTGGGACTGTAGATAAAGGGACTCTCCAGGATGCCTGTGTCCAGGGTGATCCACTGTTTCTGAGGCTTCCATACAGCATAGTAAATAAACACCGCCAGCTGCCGGGGAGGAGCAGACAGGAATGTTAACTACCTGCTGGAGAGAGTGACCACAGTAGAGGCCACGGGCACTACTACCTTGCTCTCAAACGATTAGCTCTCAAGTGGGCCCCTCCATTGCAGGTGCTCAGAAGACGACAGGAATTAAATTTCCTCATCATATATCTGACCATGTAACTATGGTCATATCCCATTTCTCCAGTGATGAGCAGCCCTAGACCAAATATAAAGAAGACTCTTTCCGAACCTCTCTCCCGCCCTACATGCCCTCTTACCCTCATCTTTCCACTCCCACCATTTCGTCTTTCACTTACAAGTCAATATGAAATTGAGTGGCTGCTGGCTTCCAAGGAATAGAATAGGGAAAGGGAACAATAATGACTCTATAGCAAAGCAGCCTGGCAAACACAAACTTAACGAAGTGGTGGAGGGTCATGTCGTCAGGGATGTCATGGGGATGTCCCACACTCCCCAATGTGATGTGAGGACAAAGGCACTTTGCCTCTGTGTGTTCCTCCCCAAAACACGTAACTCTGATCTAATCATGAGGAAAGACCTCAGATAAGCCCAGGTTGGGAGATCGTCTAGGGAAACCTGGCCCATACTCCTCAAGACTACCAGTCATGAAAAACACAGACAGGGGTGCTTGGGTGGCTCAGTTGGTTAAGCGACTGCCTTCAGCTCAGGTCATGATCCTGGAGACCCGGGATCAAGCCCCACATCGAGCCCCACATTGGGCTTCCTGCTCGGGAGGTCTGCTTCTCCCTCTCTCACTCCCCTTGCTTGTGTTCCCTCTCTGGCTGTTTCTCTCTGTCAAGTAAATAAAATAAAATCTTAAAAAAAAAAAAAAAAACACAGACAGACTGAGAAACTGTCACAAATGGGAGGACACCAGAGAACACAGAAACATAATGCAAGGTGATACCCTGGGTGGGAAGGTACAGAAGGGACAGAAAGAGAACATTAAAGGAAAAGCTGGTAAAAATACATATTAAAAACTCCAAAGGAAGCCTGCAGTTTAATTAATAGTAGTATACCCATGTCAGCTTCTTCGTTTTGACAAACGTACCATGGAAATGCAAGGTAATAATGGGAGAGAGTAAGTAAGACACATATAGGAACTCTCTTGCACTAACTTTGCAACTTTTTTATAAAGCTAAAATTAATCCAAAATAAAAAAAGTTTATTCCAAAAGCTTTTATTTGAAAACCTGATCTTTCGGGGCTCCTGGGTGGCTCAGTTAGTTGGGCAACTGCCTTTGGCTCAGGTCATGATCCCGGAGACCCGGGATCAAGTCCCACATCGGGCTCCCTGCTCTGTGGGAAGCCTGCTTCTCCCTCTCTCACTCCCCCTGCTTGTGTTCCCTCTCTGGCTGTGTTTCTGTCAAATAAATAAAATCTTTTAAAAAAAAAAGAAAACCTGATCTTTCTGTGAGAGAACAGATCTCTCAGCACTCGCCCCACGACCCTTCTATAGGAAGCTGCCCTCTCTACAGCATGGACCACGACAGTCATGTTTGGCATCGTGTGACCTTATCCTATTATTCCCCAGTTCCCACACTCGCCAAGCACTCACACACCTGACAGGGCCATGGGTAGGCCTGCCAACCTATAGGCTGGAAGGATAACATGAGAGAATGTGCCAGAAATGTTGATATATTGGCTTTTCTTTATCCGAGCCATAACAGGCTAGGTCCCTATGCTAGCTTATGTTATGTTTCAACTTGGCTAGACTCCATGATACCCAGAGATTTGATCAAACATGATTCTGGATGTTTCTGTGAAGATATTTTTTAGATGAGATCAATATTTAAATCAAAAAACTCTGAGTAAGGCAGATTACCCTCCATAACATGGGGTCACACCGTATCAGTTTAAAGCCTTAATAGACTAGACTGACCTGGGAGGTCTGGGAATTCTGCCAATATGACTGCCTCCGAACTCCACCTGCAACTCTTACCCCTAGGTCTCCAGACTGCTGGTCTGCCCTAGATTTTGAACTTGCCAAGCTTCCATAATGGCTTGAGTCATTCCTTCAGATGAATCAATCTCTCTCTCAATATGCATATGTAAGTAGGTGGGTGGATGGGTGGATGGATAGAGAGAGAGAGAGATAATGTGTGTGTTTGCCTATGTACACAGCCTATTTGTTATGTTTTTCTAAAGAACCCTAATAGAGTCTTTGATAAGGAAATTGAGACATCAGTGGGAATTAAGAGCACTGATTACATTAGAGACTTCCTGAAATCCTGAAGTCACACACCACACATATCCATCCCTTGCCAGTTCTTTTATGAGACATCACAGCAGGTGCAATGAGGCTCAGGAGAAGCCCAGTCCCAGGCCAATCAGTAACTGGGACCTTGGGCAAGTCATTCCAACTCTCAGCCTTGTACTCTTTTCTAGAAAATAAAAGAGCTTGGGTGCCTGGGTGGCTCAGTTGGTTGGGCAACTGCCTTCGGCTCAGGTCATGATCCCGGAGACCGGGGATCGAGTTCCACATCGGGCTCCCTGCTCGGCAGGAAGCCTGCTTCTCCTCCTCTCACTCGCCCTGCTTGTGTTCCCTCTCTGGCTGTGTTTCTCTCTGTCAAATAAATAAAATCTTAAAAAAAAAAAAAAAAAAAAAAAAAAAGAGCTGACGAGATCAGAGTGTGAAAACACACTACCTGCTGCCCACAGTAGGGGATCCCATTTTTTTTCCCTACTGAAATCCAGAAGCAGCCCTATAGCTCTTCTGATTAGACTTCTGTGTTGGCTCCACAAAAAGACCTTAACCAATCAATCAAAGTCCGCTCATGAAATCAAACCAATTTGTGACCCCAAGATTATTTGGCTTCTAAAACCCCAGCAACTAAAATGAAACAAAGCCACTGAAAACCATAATCACAGCTGGCCAGAGGACTTGCTTAAAAAATAAACTCAACCCTGGAGCACCTGGGTGACTCAGAGAGTTAAGCCTCTGCCTTCGGCTCAGGTCATGATCTCAGGGTCCTGGGATCGAGTCCCACATTGGGCTCTCTGCTCAGCGGGGATCCTGCTTCCCCCTCTTTCTCTGCCTGCCCCTCTGCCTATTTGTGATTTCTCTCTGTCAAATAAATAAATAAAAATTAAAAATAAAATAAAAAACTGCCTTTAAAAAGAAATTAAAAAAATAAAAATAAAATTCAACTCTTGGCTGAAAGTGACTGCGATCATAGGAAAGACCTAAGGGGGCTCCAGAGAGGGTGAGGCTGAGTTTGTGCATGCTGGACTTGACGCCACTAAGCTCTCTTCCTACATGTTTTCCAGTCTCTTCTCTAGATGTGATTGAAGCCCCTCCACTCCCCCTAGTCTTTTTGCAACTCCCTGCTGGTACTTGCTTTAGTGCCCAGCACCCAACATACTCACCTCGGCAAGGCTGATGGTGATGATGAACACAGGGGGTGGGAGGCAGTTAGCTCTCTTCAAGTATGTTCTTCGGACTTTTTCAGGAAGCATCCATTTTGAGACAACCCTGTGGACCTTTTTATTCTTGAAAGGATCTTCACCTCCCCCACCCTCTCTCAATTCCTTCTCTTCTTCCAGCTCTCCTTTCATGTCTCTATCCATGTTCAGATTCACAGCCTCCATCTCCAAATCACGATCAGCAGTCATTGTCCCGGCTCCTCCCTCCACCTGAAAGGGGCATGAATGTCAAGGAAAAGTAGACAACCCGATAGTCCTTGGGCCACGCTCTTTCCTGGGCTCTCCGGTATAACCATCGGTTTTCAAGGCCTTTCCTGTATATTAATAGAAGGCAACTGAAGATCTGGTGCCCGAATACTCATAATATCCATACCCTCATCACCTGGTTCAATTGTGACAAAGTACTATGGTCTCCCCAAATGAGGGAGAAGTGTCCCAGGGATCACTTCTGGTTTCATCTATTGCCACCACCTAAAGCATGGACTAGAGCCTTGGAATAGAGACTCTACCTTGTATACCCTTTCCTTCCCCTCTGCCACTGACTGGCAAGTCAGCCATCAGCATAAGAGATGCCTTTTTCGTGACGTAATACATTTTAGAGCTTAAACCATGCACAATGCATAACTGAACCCAGTCTTGTCCAGCTAGAGTAAATGGTCTCCTTTCCCTTCTTAGTTTTGTCTTGCCTCTACTCAAAGGCCAAATATAAGTCTCTGATTTCTGATTTAGAATCAAAAACAATTTACTGAGCAGGAACTAAACTGGGGGTTTTCACGTCTAGTGAAACATTGGACTTCCACAATAACCCCGGAAGGTAGGGATTTACAGTCCCACTTATAGATTAAAAAACTGAGGCGGCGCCTGGGTGGCTCAGTTGGTTAAGTGACTGCCTTCGGCTCAGGTCATGATCCCAGAGACCCAGGATCCAGCCCCACATTGGGCTCCCTGCTCAGCGGGAAGCCTGCTTCTCCCTCTCTCACTCCCCCTGCTTGTGTTCCCTCTCTGGCTGTGTTTCTCTCTGTCAAATAAATAAAAAAATCTTTAAAAAAAATCATACAGATAATTGTATCATTACACTGTGATAGAGGACACCAAGCAGGTGGGAAAGAGCGAGGCAGCATGTCTGTGACAATGAGGACAATCCACACAGTCTTTCCTTTCCCCATGCCATGCCCTGGGCCATGTTCTATCCTTCTCTTGTTGGTCTGGTTCTGTTATATTTTTACTCCTGGTTAAACTACTTAAATAACTCAAATGTTTCTGTGGTCAAAGGGTAGTGGAGGTCTCAAAAATGAAAGGAAGAAATAATAAAAATAATGTTGCAAAATAGTACAATCCAATTTTTGTAAAAAGTCATGTACTGGGAAGAAATCTGGAGAATTAATCATGATTATATCTGCATGGTGGGATTTCATTAAATTTTTGCCTTCTGTGGAGAAGTGGATCCAGATTTCATGGAGGCTGAAGTATAAACAATTTGGGGAGTTTTCTTTGGAAAAAACAAAATTAAAATTATAGAATATAAAAATTGCAAAAGTGGATACACGGCCTTTGAAGAAGCCCATGCAAGTGAGAGACCTGAAGTTTAAGCTTTACTAGCTTCAGAGAAAATCCACCTCTGTTTATATTTGCTTTTTTTAATTTTATTTTTAAGTGATCTCTACATCTGATGTGAATCTTAAAGTTACAACCCCGAGATCAAGAATGACACAGTCTACCAACTGAGCCAGCCAGGCACCCCTATTTGATTTTTTAAAGTATATATTACTGTTTTAATTTTAAAAAACTAATATCTAGGACACCTTTACCTGATCCTAACATCTCAACTACTGTACTATTTCTCCCCTCCCTTTTGTGGCCCAATGTCTTGAAGAAGGAGTCTACACCCTAACCAGCTAGTCATCTACAAGCCCCGGTGAAACTGATCTCCTGAGTAACTCCCTCCAAACAGATCCACTTCCGGAGTGATGTGCATCCCAACCACCTTTTATTTTTTTAAGTTTTTTAAAAATATTTTATTTACTTATTTGACAGAGAGATCACAAGTAGTCAGAGAGGCAGGCAGAGAGAGAGGAGAAAGCAGGCTCCCTGCCAAGCAGAGAGCCCAATGCGGGCCTCCATCCCAGGACCCTGAGATCAGGGCCTGAGCTGAAGGCAGAGGCTTTAACAAACTGAGCCACTCAGGCGCCCTCCCAACCACCTTTGTAGAGTGCTCTTGGCATTTCGAAGCATATTCTCACTGCAAAATCTCAAGCACTCCTCAGAATTACCTGAAGAAAAAAGAAGGCAATCATTATGTTCCCAATTCTTCTCATCTTCAACCTTCCTAACAGACTTTCCTGTTGAAATCTCTTCCTCCATCTTTCATCTCAACCATAATTCATTCACTGACTTCCTTCTCCTGCTCCCCAGGCACAGGCATCCCCTCTGCATGTTTCTACAACAGTCTTGTCTTGCAACTGAACTGCTCTAACTCGGTGAAGAGGAGTGAGCTAGTGGCAAAGCCACTAGATAACAGAAACACAGGCTTTGCACTACACAGACCCAGTCTTTTCTTTGCAACCCCAGGCAATGGCGCTGGGCTTGGTACCGTGAAGGAGTGGGGAAAGGGAAGAAATGGGGAGTTGTGTGTTTAATGACTGCAAAGATTGAGTTTAGGAAGACAGAGAAACTCTGGAGATAGGTGGCAGTGAGTTTCATGACAAGGTAATGTTTAATGCCACTGAACTGCACATTTAAAAATGGTTAAAATGGTAAACTTTAAGTTACGTATATCACACACACACACACACACACACACACACACAAACACACACACTAAATAATGCGAAACTTTCAAAGTCATTGTGAAGTTTAGATCACCAATATGTGTTTCATCAATGATGTCTTCTAATACTGATATTTTCAGCTTAGGTTAATGTACCTAAATTTCCAATGACCCCAAATAAAGTTTTTCACTGTAATTTTTTTTTTAAAAAAAAAACATGATCCATGGAGCAGTAACTGGGATTAGAATAATCAGATAACAGCTCTACTATCTATCAACTATAATGTAGGTAAGTCACTTAAATTCTCTGAGCCTCAAATTACATTTTTTTAAATGTGATAAAATACACATAACAACATAACATTAAATTTACTACTTTAACCATTTTAAAGTGTACACTCCAGTGGCATTAAGTACATTTACAATGTTACTCAACCATCACCACCATCTTGTTCAGAAACTTTTCTTTTTAAGATCTCTTTTTTCTTTATTTTATTTATTTGTCCATAAAGTGAGTGAGCACAAGCAGAGGGAGAAGCAGGCAGAGGGAGTAGCAGGCTTCCCCCTGAGCAAAGGGCCTGATGCAGGGCTCAAACCTAGGACCCTGGGACCATGATCTGGGCTAAAAGGAGATGCTTAACCAACTGAGCCACCCAGGTGTCCCTCCTTCAGGAACTTTTTCATTGCCCCAGACAAAAACCCCATACCCATTAAGCAATCTCTCTATAGCCACCTCCCTCCAGTCCATGGCAACTAGTAATCTACTTTCTGTCTCTATGGATTTACTTATTCTGGATATTTCATGAAAATAGAAACATACAACATGAGGCCTTTTGAGTCTAGCTTCTCTCAGTAGTAGTAAGTCTTCAAGGTTCATCTGGATTGTGGCCCTGTATCAGCACCTCATTCCTTTTTTGTTTAAGTAGGTGCCACACCCAATGTGAAACTCACAACCCTGAGATCAAGAGTCTTGGTGGGGGAGGGTGTGGCAATGGGTGAAAAAGGTGATGGGGATTAAGGAGGGCACTTTTGATGAGCACCAGGTGTTGTATGTAAGTTATGAATCACTAAATTCTACACCTGAAACTAATATTACACTGTATGTTAACTAACTAGAATTTCATAAAAACTTGAAAAAGAAAATAAGAGTCACATGCTCCACTGACTGAGCCAGCCAGACACCCCAGTACTTCATTCCTCTTTATGGCTAAAAAATATTGCATTGTACAGATATATAAACACATCTTTTAAAACATTTTATTCACTTTAGAGATATAAGAGAGAGAGCAAGAGAGTGAGAGAGAGAGAATATGAGCAGGAGGAGGAACAGAGAGAGAGCCAGGGATAAGCGGACTCCATGCTAAGCACAGACCCCACACGGGACTCGATCCCGGGACCCTGAGATCATGACCTGAACCAGCTGAAACCAACCATGCCAACCAGGGGCCCCTATGAGCACATTTTGTTTATCCACGTGTCTGTTGAAGGACATTTAGATTGGAGCAGCTATGAACATCCCTGTGCACTGTTTGAATCCTTGTTTTCAGTTATTTGGGGTATGTACCTAGGAGTGGAATTGCTGAGCTATATAGTAATTCTATATTTAACTTACTGGGAAACTCAGATTCCATTTTAAAGTGGGGATAATTCAAAAAAATAAAAATAAAGTTGGGGAGCGTCTAGGTAGCTCAGTGGGTTAAAGCCTCTGCCTTCGGCTCAGGTCATGATCTCAGGGTCCTGGGATCGAGGCCCACATTGGGCTCTCTGCTCAGCAAGGAGTCTGCTTCCTCCTCTGTCTCTGCCTGCCTCTCTGCCTACTTGTGATCTTCTCTCTCTGTCAGATAAATAAATAAAATCTTTATAAAAAAAAAAAGTTGAGATAATGATAGAACTTACCTTGCAGCATTGTTGGGAAGATTGTTCAGTGCAATGTACGTAAAGCACTTAGAATAGTATCTGGCACATAGTAAATACTCTGTAATTGTTAGTTATTATTTGCTGAGTGGGTGAGTGAGTGGCTGGGATGGACAGAAAGATGAATGGGACTGGGTCTAGGGCCAATTTTCACACTGCAAGTTACTGGGAATCAACTTCTATTGAGTTTATTTTTTTAAAAATAGTTCGTTAGGCAGTTTCCACATTACAATAGAGTATATTCAGTAAATTTAGGGAAGAGGAGAAATCCCCTTTTATGTTACTTTTCCCCAGCAACTTTTCTGAGAAAAAAGTTCCCTCCCTGACATCTTCCACCTCCCACTCACCCAACCTCCCAGGGTCAGACACTAAGGTCTGTAGACCTATTTCATTAATTTTCCTTGAATGTTGTTGATTATTTCTAGAGTCACAACTTCTCATAACAGACAAAACATGTGGATTTAAGATCTGTAGCTTTTAACAGGAAACATTAAAGCATTTTAAAAATAAGTTCAGGGGCACCTGGGTGGCTCAGTGGATTGAGCATGTGACTCTCGGTTTAGGCTCAAGTCATGATCTCAGTGTTATGGGATCAAGCCCCATGTCAGGCTCTTCACTTAGGGAGGAATCTGCTTGTCCTTCTCCCTCTGCTCCTCCCTCCCTCCCCCTGAAACTCCCACCACTCCACTCGCACTTTCTCTCTTTCTAAAACAAATAAATAAAGCAAATCTTTAAAAATTAATAATAATAAGTTCAAGGGCACCTGGTTAGCTCAGTCAGTAGAGCATGTGACTCTTAATGTCAAGGTTAAGTTTGAGCCCCACGTTGGGTATAGAGATTACTTTTTAAAAATGGCCTCCTGGGGCGCCTGGGTGGCTCAGTGGGTTAAGCGACTGCCTTCAGCTCAGGTCATGATCCCGGAGTCCCAGGATTGAGTCCCACATCGGGCTCTCTTCTCGGCTGGAAGCCTGGTTCCCTCTCTCATTCCCCCTGCTTGTGTTCCCTCTCTGGCTGTGTTTCTCTCTGTCAAATAAATAAAAAAATAAAATAAAATAAAAAATAAATAAAAATGGCCTCCTGAAAAAAAAGTAAATAAAAATTAAAAAATAAAAGTTAAATAAAAGAGGGGGGGCCCTGGGTGGCTCAGCCGTTGGGCGTCTGCCTTCAGCTCGGGTCATGATCCCAGAGTCCCAGGATCGAGCCCCACATCGGGCTCCTTGCTCTTTGGGAAGCCTGCTTCTCCCTCTCTCACTCCCCCTGCTTGTGTTCCCTCTCTAGCTATATTTCTCTCTGTCGAATAAATAAGTAATCTTTTTTTAAAAAGAAAGTAAAATAAAATCTTTATATCACTGAATAAAAATAAGTTCAGTTAGGGACGATTAACATTGTATTAATAAGCTCTACTGTAAATTCAAATACCACACATGATCGTTTTACGAGGTAATAAAATTCTACACTGTTAATACAACAGTATAGCTAAAAAGGAGCTAAAAAAAAACCCTAAGGATTATAGTTCCTCAAAATTCTCTCTTTTCTCTAGATTTCAAATTTTCTAGAAATTTTACAGAGTTAAGCCTAGCATTTTAGGTTTTAGAGGAATGTATTTCCTGTGCTGCAAAGATATCTGACCCATTCGGCTTTGCCAAGACTCCCCGCGGGTCTGCTCTCTTCCTCGGCACATAGAGCAAAGATACCTGATGCGTAGTTCCAGTCCGATCAGCCGCTGGCAACAGATGAAAATGTTGGCAGCAACTTGGTTTTACTTCTCTTCTCACACTCTGGCTTCAAGCCCTGTCTATGTGCCCCGTTCCTTGGACCAGGGGCCTCTCCTTGATTAAGCATCTCTCTGACATCTTCTATGCTCACAGTTGTGCTTCCAGACTGGCATTCCCTGGCCCTCCCACTCCTGTTTATCTTCTGCTCCCACATCTGAATTCCTGAGCACACCTTACCACCTTGGAAACATTCTGATGAAACAATGAAATAGATGATCCAAAAAAAGAGAGAGAAAGAAAAGGATTATCCATACTCCTTAGGCTGTGGGAAATGAATGCAGTCTTCTTGGACCTAGAAAATATGAATAGTATATACCTTTCAACAGAACCATCCTACTCCTAGAAATATAG
>PITA01031501.1:0-15132 GCA_004023965.1 Spilogale gracilis
AGAAATATTCAATTTTAGGGGTGCTGGCTGGCCACTCTGCCTTCTGCTCAGGTCATGATCCCAGGGTCCTGGGATGGAGCCCCTTAGAGCAGGCTCCCTTCTCAGCAGGGAGTCTGCTTCTCATCTCCCTCTGACCCCCCCCACCCTGTTTGTGTTCTCTGTCTCTCAAATTAATAAATAAAATGTTTAAAAAAATAAATATTAAATTTCAGTATTAGTTTAGTTACTATTAATCTAGAGTTTATCTTATCAATACTTCTATTTCTATTTTTATTTGTTTCTCGTCTTCCTTTTTAAATGCAATCTTCTACTACTTGGTCTGTATATTTTAAATAATATACTTTGAATTCCATCTACTATTTATACTATATAATAACTGATTTAATTTTACTTTTCAATTTTGTATTCCTTTTTCCATATATTTAATTGTAGATTTCTAATTTTTCATAATAGGAAATATTTACAAATTATTTCTCTTCCTGTAACTCCACCTCTGCTTTAGCCTTAATGTTGCAATTAAATAAAATTTTCACCATCTGTCTTTTTCCCGAAAATTTCCCAGTCATGTCTTAGTTGTATGAAGCCCATCCTCCAGTAGAGGGCTTAGCAAACTACACATCCTTGTTATTGTTAACCCACAAGTTAAACACATTTCTAAAGGACTGTAAAAATAAATAGAAGGAGAAAAAGGAAGAAGAAGAAGAGAACTAAAAATAAGCAGAGAAATGGAAAAGAGGTAGAGGAAGATGAGGAGGAGAAAAACCAGAGGAACAAGAAACATTATATGGTCCACATAGCTTAAAATATTTATTATCTGACCCTCACAGACAAAGTTTGCTGAACCTTGCTGTCATAGATTTCATAGAAAGAACATATGTGTATGGTATTCATGAGCATTCAAAAAGTTGTTTGTAATGTTGTTACTTGAAGGACAATGTGGATGGATATAATGTCCTTGGTTCATATTTTCTAATATAAATGACTCACAAAACAATCCACTAGATACTATCAAGGCTAAACTCAACATATCCCTTAATCTAACCAATCCTGTTCATTTCTTAAATAGCATCTTCATTGTTCATCCTTCCACTTGCTCAACATAGAGACCCGAGAAACCAGTATTATACCTTCTTCCTCCCCTAAAATGCAATTAAATCACCAAATCTTATAGATTTGATCTTCTATGTTTTATCATGTTTAACAATTTCTCCATTTTGTCAAACTCTCAAATCTTGTTCAATCAGATGTGCTGGGTCCTACATACAAAACATTCCCAGAACCCCAAGCTATAGAGCCCAGGTTCCTGGGTTACATATAATATTTGGATGTGTATCTGTGCAGGTGTGGTAATAAGATGAGATAAGAGAATATCAGTGACAGGAGAAACTGTGCTACTGGATACTATTAGAAGGCTCTGAATTGGATCTATTCTAAATCCTGGCCAGTCCTACACTGTGACTCTAAAATACCCAGATGACTTGGTATCATAAATATCTGGAAATTTGATACAATTTAGTCAGAAAAAAGAAAGCCTGTTGGTCCCCTGAAAGAATGTAAAAATACAGCTGGAAATAGCAAGGACCTGAGTCTTGTTTCCACCTGTGTTGCCATAAACCTCTCCGAAAGGTTGATCTAAAGTATCTTAGTTTTCTGAAGTTTCAAGCCTGTTCCATCCTCATCCTGCTTTGTCATGTTTCAATACTAATTTAATTTATTCAACAAATGTGGAAGAACTGTTTTAGGAAATGGAGATACAGTAGGAAACACAACAAATGCCTATAATTATGGAACTGATACATAGTGGGGAAGGCAGAGAAAGCAAATGATAAATAATTAAAACATCTAGCATGTTAAAGGATAGTAAGTGACAGGAAATAACATAAACCAAGGAAGGAAAACGTAAAAAGGGAAGGTAGAGATTTTAGATGGTCAGAAAAAGCCCAATGAAAATGTGAACTTTCAGATAAAAAATGTGAATAAGGTGAGGGGAATGACCATGCGGATATCTAAAAGATTAGCATTCTAGGTAGATGGTATACCAGCAGTGAAAGAACTTGAGGTGAGAACATGTGTGGCATTTTCAAATAGTAGCCAACTCAAATATTGCTAGGAGGAAATATAATCAGGGATGTGTAGTATGGATGATGTCAGAGGAATCATGGGAAACCAGAAAAGATATGACCAGATAAATTACTATTAATTTTTATTTCACTTCAAATAATATGAGAGCCTATTGAGAAATTCTGAAGAAAAAGGAAAGGCATGCTCCTACTTTTGGTTTAACAGGACTACTCTGTTTGCTATGCTGATAATAAACTGTAGGAGGCAAGAGCAAAAGCAGAGAGACAGGCTGGAAGGCTAGTGCAAATTATGTAAGAAAAGACAGGAGCATGGACCGGAGTTTTGGCCATGGAAATGATGTAGAAAGGTCAAATTCTGGGAATAAACAACCCATACTTTTTTTTTTTAAGAACTGGCTTTAATGTATGGAGGTCAAAGTCAACACCACGATTTTGAACACACAGCATACATGGGGTTTTCAAAAATTTACAAGAGAAAGAACATAGCGTAAGGTCGAGAGGAGAATCAGGAGTTCAGTTTCAGACATTTCAAATTGAGATGCCTACAATAGTTTCAGTGTAGCTTTCAGATAGGAAGTTGGAAAAATAGGTCTGGAGTCTGGGTCAGAATTTCTGTGTGAAAATAACAGCATGGTAATTAAAGCCACGAAACAGGATAAGATAACCCAGGCTGAGTGTAGACAGAAGACAGAAAGTCCAAAGTCAGAACTTTGAAGCACTGTGTTACAAAAGAGGGTGTAAAGAAGTAGCCAGAAATATTAGAGTAAAACCAAGACCAGAAAAGCAGAAGCACACAGAGTATCCAAAGAGTCTCTTTAGGAAGTTCCTGGCCAGGGAAATGGATTTGTTTTTCCTGTGGCTGCTTTTACATAGGCATGATAAAAACGGGATAGGATAACAAAAATTCATGTAAGTGTTCCTTCACCTTTAAGGAAAGTGTTCCTTTAACATCTGGTTAAAGACTTTGCCTGTTTATCTTTTTGCATTAAAATCTTTACTGCTTCAGGACTTTGGAATTTCAATCCTTATAATGGAGAATTTATTTCATACTGGTAATTTGCCCTTCCTTCTCAGCTCATACTTATCTTCCTCCAATCTGTATCACAAGGAATGGCGGTCTGCACACTGTCTAGATTTATTGCTCATGGTTGTGATATTAATTTTGCCTTGCAGAGGTACTTCAAAACTCAGAAGAGGTTGAGGCAGTCCAGAGATGTTGGCAGACTCTGGTTCCTTCTGATGTGACATCAGGAATGACTGTAGATTGCAGCAACCTGGGTGGAACCCTCTCTTCTTTCAGAGGATTCACTAACAGAAGAGTCTGCCTCTGATCAGAAGTTCCCACATCAACCTGGGAGCACAGCAGCAGTATAGGCTCATGGGCCTCATCGCAGGATGTTGGGGATGGTGCGTGATCCGCCCCTCCCACCATGCCACGAGCCACCTGCGTGGTCATTTAGGAAATGTCCCTCTGCAAGGCACGGAACACCGGCCCTCCCACAAAGTGTGAGTAGTTTGCGTGGGGCAGCGGTTTCTCCACCCTGCTTGTTTGCCATTCTTTGTACAGATATCCTGCAGCTCTATGGAGGAGATTGTCAGGGTTTTTAAATGGTTAAATAAAGGGCTTAATATTAGAAATAAAACTATACTAACAAAGACATTGCAACGCACACAAAGGATCCATAAATAAAGAGTTATAAATCCAGTCTTGGAAAACAGGCTTGAGCAAATGCTTTTACCTTTGCAAAAGAAGTTATTTTTCTCCTTGATGCCAAACAGACTAACTTTTGGTCATTGTATTAATTATGTAGCTAAAACTTTGTACATAACTCATCTAAGCCTTTCAATTGCCTTCTTGTTTGTAAGATCTGCTTAAAATACAACATATCATTAGTCTACCCTTTAACGTCTAGGCACCAAATGTAAGAAACTATAAAAAACCTTACTGAACAACATGTCCTTGGTTTGGTTTAGGGAGTTAACTGTGAACTGTATATAGGTGCACCTGCAAAAACATGTTTCACTGATCAAAGCACTATGTTTCAACAAAGACACTGCGTAATCAAAAATCACTCTCTGTAAGAAAAATTTTCCTTCATGAGAATCTTTAACTTGTTGCCTATAAATAAAGACACTAAGAGCCAGCAAGGCAGAGAGATGCCTGGCAGGTGATCGGAAAAGAATCATCGGGCTCTCTCATTTTCGCATCGCCGACTCCGTCACCACCTTCAGGGAACCCTGACAGACTGTTGCCGGGGCCGGCTCCCAGCACCAGGACATTGCAACTTCTGATCTCTGAGTATATATCACAGTAGTGAAGGTGTTTTCTAGCCCATCCATCCACAGTAGTGAAGGTGTTTTCTAGCCCTAGTATAGCCTAGGTGCTATGCTATATTTCCTCAGTGATTTTCTTAGGAACTCTGGGACTGAGTTCTTGGCTCCATTCTTGAATTTTGGGACTTAAATACTTTATATTTTTTTTTTCTTATCAGTTTGTTTTCACTGTATATATAAGGTCAATTAGGGCAGAGAACACACTTGTCATGTTTAAGTGCATTGTTAGCATTCAATGCAGAACCTGGTCCAGGTTCAGTAAATAAATATTTAAAAGATACATAAGTGAGTGAGTGCTGCAATGTAAAAATATTTATTACCTTAATATGTTGTGTATTAGTTGTTATCTTAATATGCACACATGCCCATACACCCTGCTTTATTTTCCAGATGATGATATTTTCTAAACCAATTCAGAGATGTGTAATGTAAGAACTAGTCAGTTGAAGACTTTTCATTTTAATGACCCCCATAGAGAGGCAAGGTTTATACACTACCCTTTAGAAACTGGGCAGGCTTGTGACTGCATCAACCAATGGAAAAAAAGCAGCAATAATGTTGTTCAACTTCTGAGGCTAGGTCATAAAAAAGCCATGTGGCTTCCTCCTTGCTTCCTGCAACATTATAGAGTTCTGAGGCTTACTGTAAGAAATTTGACTAACCTGAGACTGCCATGTTGTGAGGAAGTCCAAGTCACATGGAAAATGGGAGTCAAGTGCTTGCTTCCCCCCAGACCAGACACCAGATATGTGACAAAAGGTCACATCTAGATGGTTCAAGTCCCAAATTGAGTCACTCTCAGTAATTTACATTTTCTTAGGTTCGCAGAGTCATTTTTCTGTTTCTTTAAAAATTTCTGATCTACAGCACATGGAAGCATTATAAAGTGTTGTTTGTTTTGTTTAGTTTAATGCCATTAATTTTTATAGTGTTTTTTTATATAACATTACATAACGGACAAAAGTTACATCACTTTTGAAAAAACTCATTTTTAAAAAATGTGGTCAGATCTCACTTAACATGAGATCTATACTGTCAAATTTTTAAGTGCATGATATAGTAGTAACTATAGGTATTATGTTGTACAGCAGATATCTAGGACTTATATGTCTTGTATAATTGAAACATTATAACCATTGACTAGAAACTTCCCATTTCCCCTTCTCTTAGCCCCTACAAGCCCTATTTTACTCTCTTTATGGAAATGCAATATTTGTCTTTCTGTAACTGATTTATTTCACAGTATATTGTCCTCAAGTTCATCCATGTTTTTGAAGATAACAGAATTTTCTTCTTTTTTAAGACTGAGTAAAAATTTCATTGTCTGTATATACCTCATTTTCCTTATCCATTGAACTTCTGATGGACTCTGAGGCTGTTTCCATAACTTGACTATTATAAATAGGGCTGAAATGAACATGAGTGTTTACATCTTTCTTTAAGATCCAGATTTCAATTCTGTTGGATATATACACAGAAATAGGATTGCTGGGTCATAAGGTAATTCTACTTTTAATTGTTAAGAGCTCTCCATACTATTTTCTATAACAATTGCACCATTTTGCATTCCCATCAACAGTATAGAAGTGTGACCATTTTCCCACACCCTTACCAATATTTTTTTTTTGTTTTCTTTCTTTCTTTCTTTCTTTCTTTCTTTCTTTCTTTCTTTCTTTCTTTCTTTCTTTCTTTCTTCCTCTTTCTTTTTATGATAGCCATCCTATCAGGTGTGAGATGATATCTCACTGTAGTTTTGTTTTCATTTTTCTGATGATTGGTGATACTGAACATCTTTTTATACACTTGTTGGATATCTGTCGATCTTCTCTGGGAAAAATGTCTACCCAAGTCCTTTAACCAGTTTTTAATTGGGCTATTCAGTTTTTGCTATTATGATTTACTTCCTTACATATTTTGGATGTTAAACCCTTATCAGGCATGTGATTTGAAAATATCTCTCATTCAGTAGATTGCTTTTTATTCTGTATCTTTTTTGATAAAGAACCTTTTTAATTGTATGTAGTTCCACTTATTTTTGCTTCTGTTGTTTGTGCTTGTGATATTATAGCAAAAAAAATCACTTCCTAGAGCAATGTCATAAAGCTTTTATCTTAAGTTTGTCTTCTAAGGAGTTTTACAGGTTCAGATCTTATTTATTCACTATTTATTTATTTATTTATTTGTTTGTTTGTTTATTTATTTTTAAAAGATTTTATCCATTTATTTGAGAGAGAGAAAGAGTGTGTGTGAGAGAAAATATGAGCCAGGGGGAGAGGATAAAGGAGAGGGACATGCAGACTCTCCTGTGAGCAGGGAGCCCAAAGTGGGACTTGATACCAGGACCCTGAGATCATGATCTGAGCAGAAGACAGACACTTAACCAGTGAGCCACCCAGATGCCCCAAGATCTTATGTTTTAATCTTTAATCCATTTTGACTTAACTTTTGTATATGATGTATATTTAAGAATCCAACGTCTTTCTTTTGCATGAGGATATTCAGACACATATAAGATGCTCCACCCAAAGCAGCAGAATACACATTTTTCTCAAGCATTCAAAAATCATCATCCAGGATAGATCACATGTTATGTCACAAAACAAGTTTTAACACATCTGAGAAGGTTAAAGCCATATCAAATGTCTTTTCAACCACACTGGAATGAACTAGAAATCAATGACTCAAATCTCTAGAAAATTAACAATTAATTTTTAAATGATCAAAAATACACCAAAATATACACCATAGAAAGTATAATTTGACTACATTTTTAAGGAGACAAAATTTTTCAATCAAACAATTTTCTAAGGAAATATTAAAAATTTCTCTTATCCCTCTTCTTTTCTTTCAATCTCTGTAAAATAAACCATGTGGAAAAAAAAAAAAAAAAACCTCACCCAGAAAATCCAATACCTGGGATTTCCTAAAGTTCTTCTTAAGATATATAACTTATACATCTCTTCTGCTTTCCTAATTTTACTCCTATCTTACCTGTGATTTATTCATAACTCTTTGAATTGATATTCTCTCATCTTCCTCATAACTAAATACTAGAGTGCCTTGCAGAGCAGAGCTTGAGCTCTTCTGTCTTTTATTCCAATTTGAGTACAAGAAAACCATAAGCACCCACAAATTATAAAATTAGTGACGAATATAATGCCTAAAGAAGAATGCACCTTGTAATAAATAAGTCTCTTATGGCTCAACTTCCATCAGTCACCAACCACTACCAAGTCTCTTTCTATTCGGCAAGTACAAGGTTTTATTACATGAAGTTTAGGGGGGAAAAAAATGGATATATTTATTTTCTTTCTTTTTTTTTAATTTTATTTATTTACTTGACAGAGAGAGAGGTCACAAGTAGACAGAGAGGCAGGCAGAGAGACAGGAGGAAGCAGGCTCTGGATGTGGGCCTTGATCCCAGGACCCTGAGATCATGACCTGAGCTGAAGGCAGAGGCTTTAACCCACTAAGCCACCCGGGTACCTGGATATATTTATTTTCAAATCACTCTTTACATTATATTCAAGACATAATTTTTATATGTTTATATTAAAATTAATGAAAATATAAAACATTTTTCATTAACAACTTTTTATTTGGCATCAAGGTTTCCAGGAACAAATAAGTAGTAGAGGAGTAAATATGCTTTATGCCACATATGTATAAGCATTATTCAGGGAAAGTTAAAAGCTTGAGCCAAAATGTATAGGTAGTAAAATACAAGCTCTATTAGGTCTTAGTAACTACATGAACATAGCCATAGCACAGAAATCCTGCAATATAATGATGAATATAATATAATATAACTGCTACAATATGGACCTGTCAGAATCCTAAAGGTCAAGATAAGAAATGTGAATTTTATATTATAATCTATCGTTATCATAAGGTTGAAAATTAGAAAGATGTTTTAAAAAGTTTACAATGCTATCAAAATTTAGCAGATATTGAGTATGAGTTAGAATTTGCCATATATTATTATTTTTAGTTCAGAAATATTTTTCCATAGTGTATTTTCCTTTTTCCTGTTCTTATACTATTTATTGATTGTGTTTAAAATTAATCTCATTATATATATATGTATATATACATATATTATATATTTCAATTGTTTGTTATGTTTTAGAAATGTTTTTCCTATTTATCCTGCTGTGGTCCTCAATTTTAGTTTTCTAAATAAAACAGTAAATTTGAAACTTCAGTAGAACTTTTTCTCTCCTCATCTCAAATGTAATTAAATAGTTTTATTTTCAGCAGGGGCTCAAGTTAAATGTTCCTCCACACAATTGACAAAGCAAGTATGGTGCCTACTTTTCATTCCTTCAAAGAATCTGCTAAATTACCCTTAGCATCTCTTTGTTTAACTACATTCCCATGTATCCTATAGAGTTTATTTTCAAGGAACATTTGACAAGAAGTATTCTTTAATGTTTTGCTCGCTGCTCTTTTAGTAGTGTCAATCTTGAACTCCCACAGCCCTACAAATTGTATTTCTTCAGGCAAAGTGACTTTTTAAACTAATTCTCTCTTACAGTGGAATAATTCAGGTAAGCAAAGGCAGCATATAGAACAATACACTAGGTCATTAATACACAGTGATTAATCAACTGTAAATTTGTATGTATTTTAGAGAAATATACACATAGATAAGAGCAAAAGTATATTTGGAGATATTTGGCAACTAAGACATGACATTGAAGCTAAATTCCTAAACAAATAATATTAACAAGTATATATTAAACTGATGAATTGCATCTTTATTTTTTCTAGTATATTTTAGAAACTTTACAATATAAGTTGTACTTTTCAAAATATTAGTTATTATATTGATAATAATCTTAAAAAGCAGCATTTTGAAAGAATGTCATCACACCACCAAAGGGAATACTTAAAAAGATTTTTCAGTATACAAAAAACAGTAGATATTAACAGAAAGTCTAATTTAAACATCTCTGATATTACATGCTAAGTCAGAGGACTAGTAAGGTAATTAGTCTCAAATCAGTACTCAAATTTGTATTCTTTTGTTCTTTGTGATTTTTCTGAGTGAAGGCAAGGAACAGATTTCAACGATTGCACTTTTGTTTCTTTTTATGTTCTTTAATTAACCAAAAATTTATTCTTAAATAAATTAGGCAACCTTAAATTATAGTGTTGAATAATAACTATTATCATTAAACATTGATAATAATAACAATAATGGTCTAGTTAATGACACATCATTGTCTTTTGCCTGATAATATATGAATATTGAACAATATAATAGTTGTGGAAGTTAATGGTAGCTGATATAACAAGGAAGTCTCAGAAACAAAAAAACAAATCCTAAATTCTTGTTCACGTCATAGGTTCTTGCAGTCCAAGAAGTACTCCTAGGTGATTCTCTTCTAGTAGGAGTTTCAGGGCTTTGATTCTTTCCATCATGTTACTCCACTATGTAAGAATCTTATGCTTCCAACCATAAGTGTGGAAGAATGAAGAGAATCTTTTAAGGCTATGTCTTCAGAGGATGAATATCATGATCATACTTAAATACAAGGGGACTAGGAAACGTAATGTTCCTGTATGCTTCTGGAAAAAGGAGTGGTTTGATGAAAACATTGCCTTTTCTACAAAACATATCCTACTGTTAATGCTCTTCAGGTATTTTGTGGAGGGAACATGTGAACTCTTTATATATGTTCATTGCACTTTTAGTGTTTCTTTATTTATACATATACCTAACTATCTGTTCGTGCAGTCTCATATGAGCCAACAAGGTCAGGTTGGATGGGAATATTTTCTGGGAATACAAAAAAGAGAGCTCAAGATCAAGTTATGTGACAGAAAAAGTAAGACCTAAGTAAGGAGTAGTTCAAAAGGCAGAGATAAAAGATAGTAATAGTCCATAGAAGATGCCAAGAAAGACAGTCTTAACTGAAGGTGTCTCCTGTGGCACTGAAAATTATAATTAATTTTGAAGAGAAAATTGCAAACTAAAAGAAAAGGGACCACTATGTGATTGGTTGGAAGGTTGTGTAAAAACAGAAAATTATGGGATACCTATTTCCTCTACTGGAAATAAATAATATAAAGAAATATATTTTGAAATCCTAATTATAGTAAGTAACATTATAAACAATATATATGATTTTACATAAATCTCCAATTATAGTTGTGTATAATAAATCCAGGAAAAAAGAGAAATGTATACAAAATATAGAAACTAAACAAATGGGCAAAAAGAGAAATGTATACAAAATATAGAAACTAAACAAATGGGCAAAGGGACCAGTACTGAACAATAGTGCCTTCTGCAAATCCTTAGAGCCATTTAATATATTCCTAAGTAAAGAATGGTTTTTGGTTGCTGTTAATCTTTTATAAGCAGTTAGTAACAGTGATAACTGGTAGAGAAGGATACGGAGGAGATAGTTTTGATTTATGTAGAAATGTTCAATAATGAAACAATTGCCTAGCCACTTTCTGGTAGTTCTTGGCAAACTGGGTGGATATATAAATTATTTGATGAGCTAATATTTTTTTTGAAGATTTTATTTATTTGACAGAGAGAAACATAGCCAGAGAGGGAACACAAGCAGGGGGAGTGAGAGACGGAGAAGCAGGCTTCCTGCCAAGCAGGGAGCCTGATGTGGGACTCGATCCCAGGTCTCCAGGATCATGATCTGAGCCGAAGGCAGTTGCTTTACCAACAGAGCCACCCAGGCGCCCCATGAGCTAATATTTTTGATGCTATATCTGTGTCTTCATGAAATTCTTAGGGAAATAAGGAATTTTTGTCTATGTAAGTGTTTTAAATTCACACTTTATGAGGGACTCTACTGCTCCAAGTTCATATCAGTAATAGATAAAATATTCAAAGAAAATTAGATTTACACCTACTTAAATAAAGACTAAAAAATCCTCAGGTCAGACACATGAATTTTAGAAATTTAAAAAATTAGAGACAAGCAGGTCAACTAGAATACTTATTCTGCAGGGAAATGAGGACCAATTGTCTTTATTTAGATGGAAGACATGTGTCAGTCTTGCTAGTCAAATCCAGGTAATTTATTAGGGCTTGTTTTTCCATGAAATGAAGTCAGACTAGCGGAAATATAACTTATTTGAATCTTCCTACCTGAGAAAGAAAATGGAACCAAACATAGGGTTCAGGGAGGACCTGGACTGAGTGACTGTAATGTGTCCAATCACATAATATGATGCATTCCTAACCCAGCAATGAAAGACTTGATTCTGCTTTTGGAACCTGGGCTGTCCAGATGGATGTTACTGTAAAATAAGTAGTGATGGTGAGGTGAGTGGAGAAGAAAAAAACAGAAAACAGTGAAAACGAATCAACTCACCAATATCTGAAAGTCTTTGAGGAAATCTGATGCAAACCTTGTAGACAAATCAGGGATGGATTCAGAAAAATAGTAACAACAGAGTTAACTTGAAATTTTGAAAGAAACAGAGGATGCCAACTCTAAAATGAATGAAAATTATGAAATAATAACAAGCAAATATAGAATAAGTGGTGAACTGAAAAAGAGCTTATTTAAAACCCTACAAGTAATAAAACCTTTATAATCATTGCAATAAAAATGTTTTGAAAGGCATAAACTGCAGACTTGACATGGCTAAAGACAATTGGGAATTCATCCAAAACTCAACTGAAAGAGAACACTGGATGAAAAATACAAATATGAGATTGAAAAAATTGATGGCATACCATGAAGAAATAAATTCTGCTGGTAGTAACTCTCAGCACTACAATAGACCTGAGGATACAATGGAGGTAATAGCCACAAATCATGTAGAAATAATAGTCACCCTAGATTTCTATACCTACCTCCACTGTAAGTCAGTAGTGAAGGTAAATTAAATATATTTTTCTGAAATACACACTAATATATTATTAATTATTTCCTGAAACTGCTACCAAAGCATAACCTTCAGGATTAAAAAAAAAAGAAGAAGAAGTGAACATAGCAGGAGCAGGGAAAAATCAGGACATGTAATGATGGGCAAACTATACAGGTATGTTTAATTCAGAGTCGATAATAAAAATTATTTTCTTTAGAAATATTCTAGAATTAAACTTCTAAAAATATGAAAAATATTTTGGTATAATGGAGTAGATATTTATTGAGTATAATATGGTAAACTCATTTATTTTGCTGTTTGGAAAGAGAATTGAGATGCTGAATAACTTATAGTTGCTAGAAAAAATATAAACATGTCCATTAATAATATGAGTGCATCATATACCAAATAAAATCAATACATTTCAAATTAGCACATAAAAATAAGAATATGAAAAAAACAGAAGCAAATAAATTTCTTTTTATGGATACTGCACTCTGAAGAGTCAGGATATCTACTCTGATTCAATGATAAATGTAAGGAGGTCCCCACTGCTTTCTCAGGAAGGCTCTATACATGATAATTCCTGGTTAAAGCACCTAGAATACTGGAAAAGAAAGGGGTCAGGGAGATAAAGTAAACAGTAGTTTCCTGGATGTCTCCTGAGACCAAGTGCATAGAAGCTAAAAATATAACTGGTGAGAGGAAATAGACATTATGAACCAACCCCTACAATCTGGATGTGCTTAGGATGAGCTATTTAGACTGTTCTAGTTTGAAGGTAGAATCTTAATTGATTTGAAATATATTTTCTTCTTTAATATGTAAGATTTGAATAATTTAATTTCCTCCAAAGCATTGTTTGTTCTTTCATTCTTCTCCTTTTGGGACTACAATACACATGTGACACTTTGATAATCTCCCATAGCTTCCACCCCCCCATTTTGAAAAACTGTGGTAAATACACATAATATGAAATTTACCATATTAACTATTATTAAAGTGATAGTTCAGTAGTATTAAATACATTCATCATGTTATGTAACCATCACCACCACCCAACTCTGCAAAACTTTTTAATCTTATAACACTGAATCTTTATAACCATTTATGATAACTCCCATTCCCTCCCAGCCTATTTTTGCAAAACTAGCACTGTAATTTCTCTTTGATTTTTGACTCCTGAAACTACCAAACAAATCCTACAGTATTTGTTTTTTTGTGACTTGCTTGTTTCATTCAGGAGAATGTCCTCCATGTTCATCCATATTATAGCAAATGTCAGAATTTTCTTCCTTTTTAAGGCTGAATATTATTCCATTGCATGTATATACTACATTTTGGTTATCCATTCATCCATTAATGAACACTTGAGTTGCTTCCACATTTTACCTATTGTGAATAATGTTACTATGAATATGAATGTACAAATAACTTCCTTAAGACTCTATTTTCAATTATCTTATACCCAGAAGTGAAATTGCTGGATAATATGGTATTTCTATTTTTCAAAATTTTCAGGGAACAATCATTATGTTTCCCATAGCTGCTATACCGTTTTACATTTTTCCCAATAGTGTACAAGAGTTCCAATTTCTCTACTAAACTCACCAACATTTGATAGTTTCTGATTTTAGTAATTTGAGTCTTCTCTCTTTTTTTCTCAGTCCCTATAGCTAAAAGTTTATCTTTATATAAATATATATAAATATATATATTTAAAAAAAATCAACTTTTTGGTTTAATTATTTTTCTCTATAGCTTATCTATTTTCTTTCGGTTACCCCTGCTCTGGTATTTATGGTTGCTTTCTTCTGCTGGATTTAGCTTTAGATTTTTCTTTTTTTTGCAAGTTAGGTTGCTTGAAACTATTCTTGTCCTTTTAATAAAAGCATCTGTGACCATAAATGCCCCTGTCACATCAGTTCTGTTGCACTGCATAAATTTCTGGGATGTTCTGGGCTTTTTTGTTTTGTCTTGTTTTCATACATTTCTCAGTGTTTTCTAATTTCCGATGTGATTTATTTGACCCATTGGTTGTTTAAGTGTGTGTGTTTAATTTACAGCAATTTGTGGATTTTCCAATTTCATTTCTGTCATTGATTTCTAACTTTACCCCATTGTGGTCAGAAAGTATACTTTGTAGGATATTTACTTTTTAAAAATAGATTGAGACTAATTTGCAGCCTTTACATATGACCCATCCTGAAAAATATTCTATGTGCACTTGAGAAGAATAGTATTCTATTGTTTTGGAATAAAGTGTTTCATATATATCTGCTAGACAACTTACTGTGTTATTTAAGTTCTTGACTCACTCCCTCGTCTTCTGTCTGATTGTTCTGTCCATTTTTAAAAGAATACTGACATCTTAAACTATTACTTTAAAATTTGCTATTTCTCCCTGCAATTCTCTCAGTTTTTGCTTCATGTATTTTGATCATTTGCCATTAGGTAAAAAATGTTTATAGTAGTTTTATTTCCTTGCTATATTGAAATATTTTCCTGTCCCTCCCCAGTGGTAGCAAAGCTAGCCTTTCTTTTAGGGCAGAAACCCAGGCTCCAGAATACTTCATGTTTCTCCAGCAGTGTCTGATGGTTGCTGCTTCTACTCCTTTCTCCAGTAGCAGTGTATCTTTCTCTGGGTCCTCAGGTGAGAAGAGTTTCATACTCCACTTTTTGATTCAAATAGGCATTTTAAAACATTTTCCTACTCTGATCTTAATCTTTCTCTTAAAGGTGGGGTTGCCTAGGTGTCTCAGTCAGTTAAGTGGCCAACTCTTGGCCTCAGTTCAGGTTTTGAGCTCAGGGTCATAAGTTCAAGCCTCATACTGGGCTCCATGCAGGGCACAGAGCTCACTTTAAA
>PITA01031502.1:0-15127 GCA_004023965.1 Spilogale gracilis
AGAAGAGACAAGATTTTGTCAAAGTAGGCAACATGAGAGAGCAAATCTTTTTAATCAAGACTTCTTTCCAAAAATAGATAATAAAAATCACCTGGAAGTGTATAAAATTAATTTAAATCCACTTGGGCTTCATACCCTAGGCTGTTTATATCATTGACTTCATGACACTCTTTCCCAATGTCACAGTTCAGCTGTTCTAGAACCTATTTCTGACAGAGTCAGGAATACGAAATGACAGTTTCAAATAATAATGTAATCAGAGAGATCAGAAAAGAATCCTGTCTTTGAGGTCTACTAAGGTCAGAAAATAAATCCTTCTTCTTTTATTTTGTATAAAACAAATCTTTTCACCATCATTAACTGTTTGCAATTTCAGCACAATGGAAACTATCCAGTCCCTCCGCCAGAATAGTGCATTCAGAACCATCAGGCCACCTTAGTGTCGGGACCTAACCAGCCAGGGGATACGCAGCCTGGCTTTCCAGGGGCTTCCCTTCCAGTTCCGTTGATCTTGAGAAAGAATAGAGCTATATTCTACGTTTTCCACTTACAGAAAAGGCAAACAATGACCTTCACTTATATTCTGAGCAGACCCGAGTTTCCAAACCTGCTAAATGGTTTTGAAGAAAGACAGAACAATGCATTCATAATTAGTATTTTACATTAGCCTCTTGCTAAGATTTATAAGGTGAAAGTCTCCCTTTTCTAGGATTAACACTTAGAACAAATGTCACCTCCAACTTCTCTTCATCTAAACATCTAGTAATCCACAGAGTTAGCTGGCCAACTTGCAGCACGGGCGTGCACCTGTCCCAGGGTCTTTGCGGTCCCCCCACCTGCAACGCTCTCCCCTGACATCAGCATGGCTCATTCCCTGACTTCCTTCCTCTGTCTCTGCTCAGTGGAGCTTCTGCTGACCCTCTTTCTTAAACTCGTTTCTCAACTCAACCTCCCTCCACACCCACTCTTGTCACTTTCAGATCTGCTTATCCGGATTACCTTTCCTAATATGTTTTATTTCCTTTTAGTATATTATACACTTATTTAAATATTGTTTATTGTTTGCTTTCCAATGCTAGAACTTAAGTCCCATGAGGGCAAGGATGTTGGTTTTGTAGACCAAGGTGCCTCGATCTGTGTGTCACACAAGTTGGTCCACACCGAATATTTGTTGGATGAATTAATGAATGAATGAATGAACCTCTGAAAATTCCATTCTGTGCAATTCAGCTTCCTAGAATTCAAAATATAATGCTATTAATGCTTTAAGTTGTCTTATGTATTGTGAATAAATATATACATATAATTGTACAGAGTTGTAGACATTAAAAGCATACTTTTTGTATATAAAATATATAAAAGCATGTTGTTTTTTACAGACAATATTAGGGATGTTGTAGAGCCTCTTGTGTTGTATATGACTTTCACATAACACGCCAACTTTAGAACCTAATCACCCAATAAAATGTGACTTTAAAATCCTCCAACCGGTAATGCAACTGCCTGTGATTCAATTTACCAAGTTTATTGGTACATTTTTAACATGAGACTGAATTTAAATATTTGAATAAATTTGGGAAAGATTCTACCAGTTTGCTTCTCTTAAAGCTTCTGAAGTTGCTACGAGATGACAATTACACCGAGTTGGCAATTTACTGAGTGCTTTGTGTTTGGAATGCAAAACTGATTACAGTGCATTCAGTGCCTTCTCTACACACTCACACACACACACGTAGTCATAACACAGACAAATAGGTCATTGAAAAGAGATATGGATTACAGAATTACAGAAATCAATTTATAGAGGCAACTCACTACTTTGCTTAGAAGGGATGCTCAAGGAAGGGCATCAAGAAGAAAGTAACATTAAAGAAGAATCTAGAAGTTGATAGATAAATGCAGGAAACGGGTCATCTCAGGCAATGCTTTCAGCATTGGGAGGAAGTTGGAAGTATGGTCTTGTGTTACAAAAGCCATGCAACAATTGTTATTGGCACAGGAAAATGTCAGACTACATTGTTAATTCACACTACTCTCAAAATGAAGTACAGGTAGCTTGAACTCCTAAATGTAAAAAACAAAACAAAACAAAAAAAACACCAACCAAACAAAAAAACCCCCAAACCCTAAAGCTTAAAATAGATATATAGAGAGATAGATTTTTATGGAATCAGGGTAAGAGAGTTTTTGTTGTTGTTGTTGTTGTTGCTTTGTTTTTTACTTTTTGATAAGAAAGGTTTTTTAAACAGTACAAAAAAAACTCCAACCTACAAAACTGAATTAACCAATTTGACCATATTAACATTATAAATTTGGGCCACAGTTGGGCCACAATGAAGTAAATCCATGGCAGCTTATCTCTCTCAGCAATTACAACTAAACTTTGGACAAAATACACAACTATCTGAGGACCAGAAAAGTAAACAAAAACATGTGAATGTTGGGAGGAAATCAAAACTTGGAGAACAAAGGCAGAAGAAAGACACACTCAGATTAAGGAAAACTAGGGGTGTTCTTCTATCAGTTGTGAATGACCTGTTAAAGGAAATGACTGTAGAAGGAAATGTAGAACTTCAGGAGTGAAGGAGAGCTGCAGAAATGGTAAGTACTGGGATAAAAAAAAGGCGATTTTTCTTTCCTGAAGTTATCTAAAGTATGCATGACATTTGAAGGCAAAAGTTACAGCACTGCCTGAGAGAAGGTATTCAATGTATGTAGGTGTAATGTATGAGACAACTATAAAATAGATGTAACATATGAGACAACCATAAAGAATGCAGATGTAATATATTTGCAACTGTAGATGCAAATAGTATATGTGGTGACTATAAAGTAAAGCTCAGTAAAAGAGGCTAAAAGGAACAATAAGGTTGACTGCAAATAGACTGAAAGTTAGGTGTGTAGATATCACAACTGTTAAATCAGTTATGAAAAAATATATGAAGACACATAATTGAATTACCAACAGATAAATTTAAATAGAGTACTAAAAATATTCAAATAATCCAAAAGAAAGCACCATTGGGAAATAGATGAACAAAAATGACAGTGAGAAACAGAATAAGAGAAAATGGATGGACCTAAAGCCAATCACATCAATAACTACATTAAATGTAAATGGTCTGAACACACCAATTAAAATACAAAGGCTATCAGGTTGGATAAAAATAAACATGAATCATCATGTTTAAAAATAAACATGAATCATCATTTTGTCTATAAAAATCACTAGTTAAGTATAGAGACATAATTAGAGTAAAAGTAAAGAGATGGGCTTTCTTTGATATGAGGAGGGGATGAAAACACTTTCAAATTAGATTGTGGTAATAGTTGCATGACCCTAAGGACTTATCAAGGAATCCTGAATTGTATATTTTAAAGGTGTGGATTGTATGGTATGTGAATTATATTTTCATAAAGTTGTCTAAAAAATAATTAAATGGATGGAAAAAAACATACCTTGCTGATAATGACCAAAAGAATGATGAAGTGGTTATATTAATTTCAGACAAAGTAGACCTCAGAAGAAGGAATAGCATTAGAAATAAAAAAGAAAAAGTGCATAATGATAATAGATCTATTCATCAAGAAGATGTAATAATCTTAATGGACCATTCATCTAGCAAAAGAACTTACAAATATGTGAGGCAAAAACTGTTAAACTGAAAGGAAGAGTAGACAAAATCTCAAGTATAGCTAGGAGACTAGGATGCTCTTCTCTCAGAATTCAATAAAAGAAGTGGACAGAAAATCAGCCAAGATAGAGAAGAACTCAATAACACTGTCAGCCAGCTTGACCCAATAGACATTTCCAGATCACTATCTCACAACAGCAGAATACTCCTTCTTTTCAAGTGCATGTGGAAATCCCACCATGATATCCTGGGCCATAAAGTAATTCCCCATAAATTGAAGAGAACTGAAATTATACAAAGCATATTATCAGCTCATAATGCAATTAAACCAGAAATAAAAAGCAGAAAGATATCTAGAATATCCCTAAATATCTGGAAGGTAAACAACATTAGTCAAAGAGGAAGTCCTACAGGAAAGTAGAAAACATTCTGAAATGATTGAAAATCAATTAGCAAAACATATCAGAATATTCCAAATGCAGGTAATACAGTGAGAGGTGGAAATTTATTGCATTAAATACTACTAGGGGGAAAAAAGGCATCAAATCAGTGATCTAAGCTTGCTATTTAAGAAACTTAGAAATAGAACAAATTAAACCCAAAGCAAGTGAAAGGAAGGAAATACTAAACAGCACCGAAATCAATGAAACAGAAAAATAGTAGAATATATCAGTACAATCAAAAGCTATTTTTGAGAGATCAGTAGAGTTGACAAACTTCTGGTTAGACTAAGAAAACACTATAAGCAAAGTGTTGGTCATGTAGGCAGCTGACAAGGAATATTACCCAGGATATGGAAAGAATTCCTGCAAACTAGTTTGGAAATGGGAAAAGGATGTCTTTGGACTATCAGGTCTGAGAGCGTAAGGAAACACTCCATAGCAACCAAGGAAATGCAAAAGAAAACCATAGAAAGATCTGTTTTCCACTTAACCACATTGGTAAAAAATACATATATGATTCATCAAACCAAGAGATTACCAAAACAGAAATGGGAAATATTCCCTTTTAGAGGCATGCAAATTGGTAATTGGTACAATAGTTTTGGGGAATAGTCGGCAGTAACTCCTATGCTGAAAGTAAGCATCCCCAGAAACACAGCACTTTCATTTCTAGCAGAAAACTTTGCATATTTGTCTCTACTATGAGTTAGATCCATGATTTTCACCGTAGCGTTGTTTGTAACAGTCACCATTTGGAAACTTGGTTTTAATCAAGTTTTCCGGTCCCCTTGGTCACACTGCAAACCTGTTGTTCTTCAGAAATGTCATGAATATATATCTAAGTGAAACTTGTTTCTGAGAAAAGTTGAAAGTGGAGGTGGCGTGTTTATACCTAAAAAGTGAGCAATTTAATGTTGTTTTAAGGTGTTGAAAGAGAGCTTCTAGAGGCCCCAGTAAGAATCCGTGCTAATGCCCTGATTGCAGCCCTTTGACAACGGTCTGGGCATGGAAGTCCATGCTGCCATACTGTCCCTGGGCATTCGGCATCTTCCACGGAACTCACTAGATTAGGTTTCTCAGGATCCCAAGAGACACCTCTGACCACCTTGTGAAGGTCTGGAGGAAGATGACGAGGCTGCTGGAGACACAACTATGCCCTGGGGCCAGAGGTGGCCCCCCCGGTGCGATTTCTCCATGGGGTGGCATGTTCCTTTGACCTTTTCTCTTCCAATAGACTTGCTCCCTGCTGAGCCCACCGAGGGAAACTGAGGGCAATGCACCTCTGTCCACTGTCAACGCCCTTCCTTTGGCCTCCTTGGGACAGCCCCACCTTAAGGCCCTTACATTTGGCCTGGAGCTAACACAGAATAAAAGAGCCCAGGAGAGCGACGTGTATCAAAGTGGGGGAAAAGCACCTGGACAAGTACAAGAGCAAGGCAGTCTGTGGAGTGATCTGCGGAGAGGGATACATGATTTTAGAAGCACGGCAAACATCCGTTATTATCCACACGCTGTAATTGACGGCTACATCCGCACCAGCAAAGGTGGAAACACGCATGGAGAGCTGCGGGCTAACTCCAGGACGGGTCTCACTCCACCGTGGCAGGCGGGGGCGGGGGGCGGGGGCCGGGGGCGGGGGCGGGGGCCGGCAGCTACGGACTGGAATATAGATTTCCCCAAAATACACGGTACCCGAGTATAATTGGGGAAACATTCAGATTTACTGAACTTGGGAGCTTTACTACTCACGGTGCTTCTTTCCCCTGAGTTTATAGTATTCCACCAGAAAATATTTTTGAAAATCACATACTTGCCGCATTTTAACCAAATCCCAGATAAGTGTGAGGGGAGGGGCCGCTGCTGATTCGCTCTCCTCTTCCGCAGATTTTAGATAGATCTACTATGTTAGAATGAGAATTGATGTTCAGAATACTGACCTGGGTCGGGGGGGAGAATACCAAGGTAACATAGCCAACACCGTTTTTAAACATTTCTTCTATTGCAGTGGAAGCTTGCCAGGTTATATATATTTTCTTGAATCAAGTTGAAAACTAATGGTTGCTTTCTCTATCCCCAAGTCAAATACCAGCTATGAGATTCATTCTCAGTTCTTCCTGGTTTTCTTTTCTTTTCTTTGATTTTAATAATTAAATGTAATTAATGAGATGAACACTGAAATTCTTGAGTTAACTGGAATATGTCCTCCATCAGTTGTCTCTGCGGTGTCAATCTCTCCCCTGTGCAATGGGGTGGGCTCACTACCGCTTTCCCATCCAGAAGGTGAGTGTGCAAGACCTTTGTATTTCTCATTCTTCTAATATTTCTTAAAATTGAATCATCTCCTCGTTGGCAAGAGTCAACGTGCTCACTAGAAAAACACTATGCATTTGAAAACATTTCGGATCTACATATGGTGCAATTTTATGAAAGAAAAATACAAAATAAAAGATCTGGCTTTGTTTTCTATTTTCCTAGTTTCTATGTATCTATGTAGGATTTATCTCTTTTCTGGTGAAAACACTGCCATTCAACTCATAGCATCA
Organism: Spilogale gracilis; assembly: GCA_004023965.1. Lineage (NCBI taxonomy): Eukaryota > Metazoa > Chordata > Mammalia > Carnivora > Mephitidae > Spilogale > Spilogale gracilis. Next base: position 6,622 of record PITA01031502.1, read on the forward strand.
AATTAATTTACTGCCTTCATTTCTTGCGCGTAATGCGGAAGTCACAAGGATGCATGCTAATTCCCCAGAACCTCAGCTGCTTGGAAGGGCTTTCTATGCTAGATCGGCTTCTGCTTGTAGAAATGAAATACATATATGTTTCTTTTTAAAGTGGTTACCTAATTTCTATTTCCTATCCTGTGCTTTAGAATGGCCCCTTAATGATTGAACTAAATGCGGCTATGTTTTGTTGTTTTATCTGTCGCAGTGTTTCTTTTTCCTGCCAGGCTATATTTCAGGCAGTCGACGAGACAAATACAGTGAGTAGGCTGGGAAGGCTCTGGCTTTATTTAGAGCCCTGCAACACTTCATTTTGCTGATATGTGACGTTACCCAACGGTTGCTTGGATGGTTCAGGAAAACAAACCACATAACAATTTGTCTCTTGATTGTGGATCAATTGTACATTGATTACGGTGTGGCTTTCTTCCGTGGCTGTGCTGGGAGCAGGCTGGGATATTTATTAAGCTCTCGGGTGCTGGCTGATTTCTGACAATGAATATTTGACTCCGACAGATATTAATAATAACTTTTTAAGCTCTTTCAAAAATTATAACAAAAAGTTAGGTAAGGAATACGATAAATGCCCACAATGAAAATCAAAGATGGTAAAGCACACAGTATTGCTGTGACAACAGACCCCTGCGAGGATAAAACTGCATGAAGGAGAAGTTGGAAAAGTGAAAAGGAGGACGGCTCAGGGGGTTAAAGCCTCTGCCTTCAGCTCAGGTCATGATCTCAGGGTCCTGGGATCGAGGCCCGCATCGGGCTCCCTGCTCCACGGGGAGGCCGCTTCCTCCTCTCTCTCTGCCTGCCTCTCTGCCTACTGGTGATCTCTCTCTGTCTCTCTGTCAAATAAATAAATAAAAAGATTGATGAATCACAGACCTGTACCCCTGAAGCAAATAATATTCTAGATTAATTTAAAAAAAAAGAATCTGCGTGCTAAAATCTATAGAATCCCACCAACCACAAAATAGTCCCTGTAAAACAAAACAAAACAGAAAAAACAAATAAGGTATGTCCAAAGGGAAAAAGGAAACGGCCCACCAGCACCAAGCATAGAGCCTGAAGCAGACGGAGATCAGCAATTTTAGGCCCAGGGCGTTTTATTTTCGCCATGCCCTCCTTGGACCCTCGTGCTCTCGGGCCCCGACCTGCCGCTTGGGTCACGATGTTGCTCTATTTATAATCCGCGGGGACCCTGCAGATTACCTGGACTTCCCAGTCCGCAGAGGATTGCAAACACAGCAAAAAAATGCCAAGTCACTCTTGGAAGGAGTGGCTGGAAAGTGTTCTCAGCGTTTCACTCCCTGCTGACTCTCCTCCCGCTGCTGAGTTACTTCCGAGGGAGCTCATTGTGCCAAATGGTGCAGACTTTTTTTTTTTTATAAAAAGCTATTTACATCTCACAAAATAGCAAGTGGATAAATGGTATATTATTTTTATAAATAATGTCTCATTTCAAAATGAACCTCAAGTGGCTTTTGCAGCCTATGAAATTCCATAGCTGGGACGGGGCGCCTGGGACCACCCGGGATCACACACTCACCGCTGGTTGTCCCCGCGCCCAGTGCCCTGCAAGGTGATGCATGACCTTGACCATATGCCCTTCTGCCCAGAGCGAGGAGCTACCGAGCCTTCCCTGGGAGGAGCATACAGGAGCTCAGCCACATTCAAGATGCGTCCACGTCCCGGCTTTCACGATTTTTAAATATTTCGAGTGAAATTTATTTTTACTGCTTTTATGTAAAGTCATTTCTGTTTTGCAAATTTGTAAAAAATATATGATAGAATAGGATATAAACTGCATTGTCTCTGTGTCGCACCTCGAGGAAAGAAACAACTAGGATTTATGAAGGTGCGCCCCTCATCAGAAAACATCTCCATCAGTGTTAGCAAAAATTCTTATCTGCAAGCAATGACTACCCCGCACAGCTCAACAGGAGGAACCCTTACTGGAAGGGGAGAGAAAGGCGTGAATTGAGAAGGAACGGCATGGCAAGGGGGCCATACGCCTCCTAACAGCTGTCACGGAAGGGAGCCACCTCGACCACGTCGCCCCCTCGTGACATCTACTCTTCTCATATTTCTCTTACTGCAGAATCCGATAGACGGACCGAGCCCCTCTCGCCTATATTTGTCTAACTCTCAAAGGATGGAAGGGAAGGTGAGTCTGCCCCTGATACTTTCGTTGTGAGAAACCTTAACATGTGGCGGATGGCTAAAAAGCCGAGTCACACACGTCTGCCACAGCTACTCTGATTTTTGTGTTGACCAACAATTCTTTAAATTTTATGAAAAAGTTGGATGTTTCCTCCATTCTTTTTAATGGGTTTTGGTAAGTTCATTCTTAGAAATAGGACATATGATCTTGGCATCCATTCAAACATGCACTCTGGATTTTTGCCGTATCTTTGGCAAATTATCAAATCGATTTCCTATTTTCTCCATCTGTAATAACACACATACATTTGGTCTTTCTTAAAGCGATTTCACTAAAATCACGGATGATGCTAATTCGATTATAGACCTCCGGAATGAGAAATTCAGTTTGTAGTCAACATTTAATTTTACTGCTATACATCCAATCAGTCCAGGACTGACTTATAGAATTCTTATCTACTTGCATTGGTAGAAAATCTAAAAGGCTATCAATATGTCTGTCATTGTCCATATTTCCTGTAGAAATGCCACACAAGACCCAAGTCTTAGAGCTTCTCAGCAATGACAAATGTATTCCCCATGAGGATGGGTGCACTTTTGCAGGGAAGAAAATGAGCTGCTTTCCTGTTTCCTTGGAGAATGGCACCCCAAGGTAACTGAAGGCAGAGAGTTTACAACTGAGCAGAAGGTCTCCATTGATAACTGGGAATGACAACTTGTTCCTGAGGCTCTTTCCCATCTCTCTTTGGTTCTTAGACAAATCCCCTGAAAGAGATGCTTACCTTGTGCACCTTCTTTCAAAATCAACCTTTTCTCTATGAACCACATTGTAGTGGGAGCCCTGGAAAGGGCCATAAGCTACGCTCTAAGGTGCAAGAATCAGTCTTACAACAATAAAAATCAAACCAGTGTTCATTACAAGTAGATTCCCCATGGGAATTACCTTAGATAAAGCATCTGTAAGGCTTACAAAGTGAAGTAAATGCATCTCTGAGGAACAGAGGGGAGATTAGGACGATGTGTTACTGCAACCAATTCGTATTTTCTTCCTATTTCAGTACCTATCTATCAGTGTAAGTGATTTCAGCAGACTGCCTACCATAAGATTTATTTTTAAGATTACAGTTATTGATTTTTCTCACTCCCTCATCAGAGTTATTTAGAAAAATCTCAGCTGATAACAACGGACCTGTCTCTATAAGGCCAAATATTCAGATCAAAGTGCATCAGTGGCTGGACTGTTGATTTTATGGAAACGTCTGGATACGTGACTGAACTTTTTAAAAGATTTTTTAAAGAAGATTTTATTTCTTTATTAGACATAGAGGCGGACACACACACAGAGAGCACACAAGCAGGGGAAGGGCAGAAGCTGAGGGAGAAGCAGGCTCCCCCTGAGCAGGGGGCCAGACATGGAGCTAGACCCCAGGACCTCAGGACCACGGCCTGGGCTGAAGGCAGACGCTTAACCAACTGAGCCACCCAGGCGCCCCTTTTTAAGATTTTTATGTAGATATTTAGCATCATGAACATTGTACCACAGCTTCATGCAAAGTAAGAATCCCATTGCTGAAGCAATAATTGTGAATATATTGATAACAAGCTTTTTGATATATTGTTGGTTTGAACACCTCAATTACAAGCTCATCTTTTTGAAAGTAATGATTAAACCGTGTTTTAAAATCTATCATAAAAAGAACACTAGATTATATGCTAGAAATCCCTTAAACCCTAGTGTTTTGTTTCCTCAGAGTGATAATCTGTATTTTGGTCAACTTTTTAAGGCCAAAACATTAAACATATACACAAAATCGCTGAAACGCATCAAAAGCAGTTTTGTGAACTGTGATCTTATTTTGATTTTATGGCGTTCTGATCACTTGCTATATTTTCTTTTCCTTACTTAAGTAAGCACGACGCCCAGTGGTGGGGCTTGAACTCCTCACCCCATTATCAAGAGCCACGTGCTCTACTAGGTGCCCCTAAATGCTATAAATGAATCTGGGTTACGTGGAATTCAGTGGTCATAACTAAGATACACTGACATAAAGCCGCTGGCGCCTCAAGCATTTGATTCCCATGCTGTCGCCACTCAGACTACTATTTTGGCCGAGGTCAAGTGCAGAGAACATGTTAGCACCACTCTGGGGATATGATGTCACCTTTGTGTGACAGTGACTTTTAAATCCCACGGCTTAAATTACATCTAAAGTATTCAACTTAGAAGTATTTATTAATTTTTGTTTGTTTTGGACATTCTTCTTCTCTTTCTAACCAGCAGAAAGCTGGTGTCCCTGATATAGAGAAGGAGAGAGAAGGATGTTGAGCTGAAGACAGACCAGCGTGAGAACAACCGCGTTCTCTAGTCCAGGGGGAGCACAGCTCCATGGTCACACCTTCTTAAGTGTCTACACATCGCTCAGTTCCCGCGGCTATGGTCTGTGATGACATAGGGGTCATTACCTGAGTGGTGGGGCTCTCTCTCTGTCTCTGAAATGACGAGGCTGTAGAGCTGCTCACAGACAGCCTGCAGAATCCATCTTCTTCAGGTAAACCTGTGGGGGTCAACACGAAGAAGCAGGTAAGTGTGACCTTGCCCCACATGAGACAAGCTGTGTGTGATTGCAGTAAATGCAGATTGTTAGAGTTCATGATTGAGAGGGTAGTCAGTAAATGCTCCTTGAATAAGAAATCCCCCAAGGCAATAGGAGACACAGATTACTGCTGTGATTCCGTTTAATAAAAGAGGAAATATGCTGGAAAAAGCAATAAAGGGGTAACGAAGCAATGTTCCATGTTGGCATGCAGTGGGGAGGGGGGTGAAGGAAGCTCCTAAAGGCTGAAGATAGTTTGGTGAAGCAGCGATGGCACAGGGAGAAGCATGTGGACAACGGGGTCCTTGAACTGTCCCAGAGGGAAAGTGGCACTTCATGCATGCGGTCGCCGGGAGGAAGAGCGCGGATTCAGGACGGATAAAATGTTGCACGAGCTCTGATGGCGTGTGCTCATTCCACACACCGAGGAGGGGAGGAAGAGGCAGGGCAGAGCTCCACGTGGGAGAGGTCGGACGGCTGTGCATTCCCAGCAGACTGATTCCTAACCAGCCCCAGAGGAGAACAGCCAGGGTGGGGATATTTATGTCCCCCACCGAGGTAATACAGAAACACCTCCTAGGCATCAAAGGCTTTTGCTGATGATCGCTTCTGATGGAAGCAGGGTTTCCCCACCTCCACGCGGTGGACATGCTGGGCGGCCTCCCTCTGCCATGGGGCCACCCTGGGTCAGGTGTTCGGCAGGATCCCTAATCTCCACCGCAGCTGGTAGTAGCCCCCCCAGCAGCTTTGACAGCCCAGAATGCTCCCCTGGGAGGCAAAATCGTCCCTGACTGTGCACCCTGGGGAGAGAGGGATCAAATGGCATCACAAGGGACTTGCTAATAAAAATGAATATTTGAAAAAAGCCAAGTCACCTGATGGAATGAGCTCCATCCAGAGACCTGACATTATGAAGTGATTGCTGCCCTAACCCAAAGTCATAATTAGCCAGGATGGTGTAATTGATCGCACATACGCGGTCTTCCTAAATTAAAGATCATTAGGAAATCACCACACCCTTTTGCAATTACAAGCATGAGTAAGTTCCTTGTGGAAGTCCCCAAGATCCCTTCAACACATAACAAGGCCCCCGATCAATCTTCCCGTTACGTATACAGATGCCTTGGCACGGCAAGGTTAGCTTTGTCCAGACAGGGCAGACTGGGGGCCGCCCCCAGACAACGACAGGCCGACCGTGGGGGTCACGGGGGCCGGAAGCAGCAGTGACATCTGCAGTTGGCTAGGGCATAAAGCAGCAGAGACGGCGTAACAGGCGGTGGCTCAGGGCCCATCACACGGGGCAGGAGGTCTGCACTCCAAACCAGGTGGAAGGGACGGTGGAAACCTGAGCCAGGCCACAGGCTGGAAGTCCAGGCGAGCAGATAAGCAGACACTCAGCTGTGAAATGTGTGTCCACATTGCTGGGAGCCACGGGGAGTCCGGGAGCCACAGGGAAGAGGGGTGCCGGAAGTGTGGGTGTCTGTGGGGGAGCAGTGCCGATAAGCAACACAGACGTCCTCGACTAGAGAACCCGCTTGATGGACATCTTACAAAGACCAGGAATCTGAGGAAGGGGAAGAACGTGGTGGTTCAACTTTTTAGAACTGAATTATAAATCCTAAGTTTACTCATTAAATAAAGTGAAGAATCATTCTTGGTCCCCCTCTGAAGAAGGCACTGGGAAATGCCACAAAGAATAGAGGAGTGACCCTCAGCCACAACACGGAGTAGAATGAGTTATGGGTCAGGCAGGGGACAGGTGCCACTGAGTGGGCTCCTGCAGAAAGCAAGGGTGGATTCTGGTTGAGGGGACTGGAGGGGTGTGGTGGTGGAGACATCACAGGATCTGAGCCTCTCAGGAGGAGAAGGTTCTGAAGGTGAAGAAGGTGAGGTGGTCTGCTTGGAGAACTCAAGGGAAGACGATGAGGTTCCAGAGGCCCCCACGCCCAGTGGAAGGACCTCTCCGAGGGTGTGGGCTGCCGGGGGCCCTCCAGCATGTGCTGGGAGGCAGAGAAGGTCGAGGGCAAGCACTGGACATTCCACAGACATCAGACAGTATCTTGTAGGCAGTGAACAGCACCGCAGGTTTCTGGGAGGGGACTGGGATGAGACGCCATTTTGCCTGAGGGGTAACGAGGCCTGTCTTACCTGTTGACTCGAGAAATCCCAGATCCCAGAACCTGCAGCAGGTGGGGACATTTGGTGTCAGTGTGGGGCAGGTGAATGTCTGGGGACCCAGAGGGATGGTGAGGGAGAAGGAAGGGGCGCGCAGGGCAGTCTCGGCCTACATGCTCCCAGTCAGGAATGGAGACCCACCAGCCTGGGGTGCAGAACACCGTTGCTGGTCGTAGCCAACAGGTGGGAGAAGGTCTCTCAGGCGGGTAGGCCCAGGGAGGGGGGCCAGAGGATAAGGTCAGAGCTGGGAAGCACTGAGGACATTGGAAGGCGGAGTTTTGTTTTTTGTTTGGACCAGCAAAGTATTTTATCTCGTTGCCATATCAGAAGCAGTGCATTTTAAAGGCAAATGATCTAAACAGGACGCCAAAGAAATGAGTAAACTCATGAAGGAAGAAACGGATTAGTATCTCTATTGGAACATTTAAAAATAAATGTAAACTAAAATATCATAAAGATAAAATGCAAACTAAGAAAGAACAATACAGAACATTTAAAGGCACTGAGTAAAAGGCTCTATTATTCTTAAAACATCCTACAAATCAAAATAAAGGACCTGCTGTCAGATTTTAAAATATGGGGCAAAGAATATGTCTAGAGAGGAAAGACAGGAAATAAGCAGAAAGTAATAAACCTAAAAATATGCGATCAATCAACAAATATTCCAAGAAAAGCACAAAGAAGCACAAGAGCTTACCCACGTCACTTATCAAGATAACAAGTGTTACCAAACTTTTCATTACAGAAACCTCACCTATGAAAAAGAGAAAATGGGGGTGCCTGGGGACCTCAGTTGGTTAAGCCACTGCCTTCAGCTCGGGTCATGATCCCAGAGTCCCAGGATCGAGCCCCGCATTCTTTTACTTCTCATTATCTTAAAAAAAAAAAAAAAAAAAAAAAAAAAAGCTCTAGAAACCGTGTCATCTCACCTGTCAGTTCTTGGGCACAAGTCTCTCCTGCAGGCTAAGGGTTTCCTCGTGCAGCTACGGTATGCTATGCAAAGGCCCAAGAAATGCCCCCAAGTCCCAGGGTAGAGGACTGCACCGTGTTCCTACTGACTGAAGGTTCCTGACCCGGGGTCGGGGGAGCTCTAAGGAGAACAGGAACCGTTCTCTGTTGACTTCCTGGGAAGCCTCCTATCCCAGAAGATGGCTTGCACATTTTCACGAGCATGCTCTAGTCTTGTGGCCACAGCCTTCTCCCCAGATTGCCTTCTGAGGTGATCGTTCCCGTTCCCAGGAGGTTCAGCTCTGTGCCCCCCACACGGGCATTCCGTGGCAGCGAGAGTAGAGCTGCAAATGTGAACCACGGCCACTTGCTCTGAAACCGTCCTTCGCAGGAGCCATGCTCGTCCGGGTTACAGCGAGGGCTCAGGTCTCCTGAAACTGTCCCGGCCCTGCCCCCCAGAGACTGCTCTCTTCTTTTTTTTTTTTTTTTTGAGTTTTAAGTTTTATTTTTAAAGGAATTTGTCCTTTCATTTAAATTTTCTACTATATAAGTACAAAACTATTATAATCTCTCATCTGTTTTTT